>JAQGAV010000134.1:0-45441 GCA_034691345.1 Phasmarhabditis papillosa | reverse complement strand
CACGCTTTCGCAAATAATATTATTTTATCTTTAATAAACTTATAACCTTTCTTGTACTGTTGTATTTTGGTTTGGGTTATATGCATAGTGCATTGGTGTGGGAACATGTGTTGGGTTCTTTCAGGTTGTTATCTATTCGGTTCTTACTTTCCATTCTTCGTTGTATTTTCCATCTCTTGAGTATTCTATATATTGTTTCTTCGCTTACCACTGAACCACTGAGTAACATTGTTTTGTTGATGCCACTTTTGGCCTCTCAACTCGTCACCTGAACTTAGTAGGTTGATCGTCTTGTTGATTGAACCTATTCGAATTATTCATTGAGTCAAAACAGACCCCTGTTTTCGACACTAATAAATTGTTTTAAAAGAACTAGAAGATACTAACAATAAGAATAACTTGTTACGAAAACAGTTCCACAATTTCATATCACATTACTTTACTCCCGAATGAAACAAAACAACCTGCACAGTTTCTGTTGACAGAATTCTCACAATGCAGTTATATCCAGAGAGCTGTACCGGGAATACGGTATGTAAATATCTGGTTCTATAATTCCCTGTTTTTTACTTTTGATTACATTTAATACTTTTACTTTTTTTTATTTTTACTTTACTTTACTTTTTTATTGAAAGGGTGTTACAACATTTAATAGTCTAAGTGTACCAACCGGTCTACATTTCTAAATAAACTATAAAAAGTAACACTTTTCTTGCAGGTAGGTAGTTGGCTAATTACAAAAGGTCGTCGAAATTTGATATTTCTGTTAGTTTCTGCCGCCTTTCTGCCAGTTGTCTGTCAGCTGGATACTGCTGTTTGTGAGTGACAGAAAGAAGATATCTGACACCAACAAAATGCAAAATTACAAAATAAAAAGTAAAAATTTTGAACTTTTCAACATAAAATTTAAAAGTGTATGTTGCGTCGTAGTACTACGATTAACCGTCAGCCCTATCATATCACAGTATTTTATATTCTACTATTACGAAGAGTGATAATTACCTGAACTTGAGTGAATTGTAAAAATTTTATGACGACGTTGCTTGAGTTGATCTTGAGAAGCTTTTGGTCAGAAAGTTTGGAGAGACTACTATGCTGGATCGGTCGTAAAGTTTTTGGGAACAGTCAGACATTTTGTTGCCGGTGACGTCAGACACAATGAGCTGCTATAAAAAAAGTTAACCTTGGTATAACATTTATAAAACAAAGTCTTTATCGAATGTTGCTTTAGGTGCTTTAGGTACCTGCATACATAGCTAGCACAGACTTTTCAAACAGTCCAGGTTTGGATAAAAAGTTTATTTATTGCATGTCATAAATATTAAATCGTTGCATAGGATTTCCTTTTTCAGGCTGTTCCACCTTCTCCAGGATCATCTTCCGTAAGCAGCCAATGCGTTTGAACAGCGCCTTTTCCCTGAAATAATAAAGTTATTTTAAAGACGGTAAGAAGTTAATCCGCTAACAATCAGCTTAAAGGTACGGAACATCCAAATGTAGTTGTCTACTTTAATGCTCTATTGAATAGAGCTTCGTTTTCTGAATCCAAATATGGAAATCGAATTTCTTTACGATGATTTTGAACAGAGTTATGGGCATTTAAACATTTCTGGCACCCTCCGCTTATGTTGTCAGGGTGCGGAGAACTGGTTAGCATGCGGCAATTGCATAAATTCTCAAAACTTATATAAATCGTCAAATTGAACCAAAATTGAAAAACTAAAAACGTTTCTATCATCATTTGGGGTGAGACCCCCTCACGCAGCGCAAAATTTGTCTAAATTCGTTGTTTTAATGCAGTTGTTTAACTAATTACTACCGAAACTGCTAAGTATGAACAACAAGAAACACCAAAGTTCAATCTGCCGTAAAATCGTTCATTTTAGGTCAATTTTTTTGTTCTTTATACCACTTTAATAACTTTTTCAGCAGATTAATCTTAAATAATTAAATTTGAAATGATTTTTTGAGTGTACCGTGCCTTTAACAGTCGGCACTAGTACTCAGAGACATATTGCAGATGTTAAATAGCTGTTTTACTAGATGGCTGATTTAAAAAAACCAAAAAAGAAGTACTGCTATAATAACTGTTTTAAACTCAATTTGCTAAACGTAAACAATCTTGACAGGCCACTTTGTGAGCAAATCTAAACGTTATAGTCGACGGATGAATCGCTTGCAGAGGTGTACTGTAGAATTTAGAAGGAGCACGGAACGTGAAAGAAAATGTACAAGTAACCGATATAATTGTGCGCTCGCCTTATAATAAATAGACCTTTAAACTATATGAGATTTGTTTGTATACCATACCTTGACAATTACTTCGCCTCTCAATTCAGTTCGATAACCGCCGATGATTTCCGTTAAAAACTTCATTGTTTCCACTGAGATATGAATTCGACCAGCTAAAATAAAATATAATAAACATAATAAGCAGTTTTTTGTATTTAAGTTAAACAGTAAATAACCTACGTTTTCCATTACTTTCCATTCTGCTGGCCGTATTTACAGCATCTCCAAACAAACAATAACGAGGCATTGTTAATCCGACAACTCCAGTTACGACAGAACCTACATGCAAACATATTCTACAGGAAAAGTATTAGAATAATTAGTTAGCTAATAGTAATGGTCTAAACTATAGTCTATCTCAATACCCAGGCTTCCAGCGCGGTATCACGAGCAGGGTGCTGTGTTATAAGAAATGAATGTACTTTTGGAGAAAAGCACCACGTCGACCGATTTTACATTCATTTTTTATAACACGGCGCACCGCTTGTGATGCCGCGCTGGAAAGCTATGTCTTGAGATGAACTATAACTAGACGAATATAAGGAAAGACAATCCAACTGCGATCTTGTAAATTACCGTACGAATTCTCTTACTTACCTGTATGTAAGCCCACTCTGATATTAATCCTTTCCTGTGGCAAATGTGCAATTCTAATAGTCTTAATTGCTCTAATCAATAACTTTGACATTTCTGCTATTTCCTAAAAAAGAACAACTAGAAATATAATACGACTTCTATGTTACTCTGGCATGTTCGTTTCCATTCCGATGTGGGAGGCCGGAAACACATAGGTAACCATCACCGATAGTTTCTACCTAAAACAAATATATGACAGTAAAGAACAGTAATAAACGAATGGTTTCCCTTTGGAAATACTTTCTAAAACGATAGCTGTACACATACCTGTCGACAAGTGCGGGCCGCATCGGGCCGATATTTTGAAGAATTGAGAAAGCCCGGGCCAGCCCGAGTCGGCCCCCACTTTTTATTATTAGGAACTTTTAATAATTTGCAAAACTAATGTTCTCGGCGGGGATCGAACCTTTACCTCTCGCTCCATATTTTCCTGGATGCGGGCCAAGTCGGGCTTAGAAAAGTGGGGTCTGCAGACCGGCCCGTAAGAGGTATGGCTGTACACAACCTACTTTGTAGACGTCATGTTTGTCAATGATTCCATCAAAGGTAGTATAAAGATCATTTAGAAGATTAACAACCTGAATGTATGGTAGAAATAAGTCAGTGTCACAGAGCGTATAATAATTGTACATACATGTACATACCTGCAATGGAGTACATCTACTAGCAATTGTTGTAAATGAAACTACATCCGAAAAGAATAAAGTAACACAATCGAACGTTTCAGGTTCAACGGATTGGCCAGTTTTAAGGCGATCAGCAACTTGTCTGAAAGGAATAGAAACTAAATTGGTTGCCTAACAAATGAGTTTATACGTTGAATAGGCTTTTATAAGGGACTGGAAGTACTGCGAGCTTTCATCAAGGCCGCCAATTTTTGTAGTATGTTGCGGGTGCTTTAGCCTAGTGGTTAGAACAGCGGTCTCTGAATCCATGAGGATCCGAGGCTGTGGGTTCGACTCCCCGTAGCTGCAGAAGGCTTGGGAAACCAGCAGCTTATTTATCCCATGTTTCGTGCACCCGAAGACTGAAAGTTAGAAAGGAGCCATCTCTGCTCAGAAGATTCCGGAATGAATGGCCGAAGCCCTGCCCCAAAGAAATCTACTATTATTGTGTGATACGAGTGATACAGGAAATAAAATACTTTTAAATACTTTCAGAAACAATCCATCAGCAGAGTTTCCACCATAACCTAACCTCCCGTTACTGTGTTATAACTAACTTCGGTAGCATTCTATATAGTAGAACATCGCTTTTCTTTTTCTCTTCTGTTAGCTCTTTCATTCGAATTTGCACTTCATCTTCTAGATTTGAAGCATATTGTTCCAAAACATTGAAAACATGATCCATAAGGTTAGAGGAACTACATATTTATTATAAATGCAAACCTAAACTAAACTAACCGATTATGATTCAGACTCTTTATAAGCGTTTTTATTTGGTCACAATTTGGTCGACTTCCAGGGTCCTGCAACAATTATTATCACACCGTAAAACTACAGTAACCTACTTCGCTCCAACAATCTCTAATCAACAGCGACATTGATGAATTTTGTTCATCATCCGAATCGAGAGATGGTCTCATCAGAGAACGATCACCACCTCTTTTTATTTTATAGATCAATTCTGGAAAAGGTATTATAATAAAAAGCACCTAATATTACCTTCTAAATCATAATCTTGGTTCTCTAAATCCCATGCATATTTTCTTGTAATAATCTCCGATGCTACAATAGCAAAACTATAAATATCTCCGGCTTTAGAAGGCACCATATTGGGTTCTCTTATGTGTTCCGGTGCGGTCCATAGGTAACCTAGAATGAAATGATTTTTAATGTTGCGGTACCGTTGTAACTCCTAATGAGGCGGCTCGGTTCGCTCAAATGGTAGTTCCCAGTAACATAGACTGACAACTTTAACCTACACCGGTAACCTTAACCTACACCGGTCATGGAGCGCACCGTTTGGACCAAAACGGGCACCGCCACAACGGGCACGGGTTCGGAAAACTCTTTCTGAACCGGGTGATCTTTCAGAAGTACGCTTACCTTCCATTTTCCTTGGTTCAGACATCTTAATGGCATCTAGTCCAAAGTAAGTCAGTTTAACCTAAATGAAAATTTTATTTAGGAGTCTCAGGATAGTTCATTTACCTGCCATCGTTCATCTATAAGACAACTACCGGATGAAATATATCCATGTGCTCCAAACTGAGAATGATGAAGAAAGTAGATACCCTAAATTTGTGATATTCCGATTGCTTTTCATGGGGATGTTGTAACGGGGGTCGGAATTTAGTAGGTCAGCCCGGGCCAGCGCGGATTGGAACTTTTTTTTGACTATATAAAATATTTTTATCACATTTTGCATAAAAAAAACTATCCTCACGACATTTTTTTTGGAAATGTGTGCTAAGGTGGTAAATTATACTTGAAACCATATTGCGACCCTGTGGCCGTAGTATGGAAACGCCCGGGCAGTTTTTGGGTGCCCGAGCAAAAATTCCAACTGCTCGGGCAGCTGAAAACTGCTCGAGCACCCTCCCGGGCGTTTCTATACTACGGCCACTGGCTGCCTCATTTTCATATCTGATTTCATTTAAACATAGTTAATACCTCAGCAATATCTCTTATTAATGAATATTTGAAGAACCAGTCCATATTCATGCTGCCTTTCGAAATTACATCCTAAAATATTAAGTAACTTATTATTTTTAAATTCTAAATTTATAAAAATATTATTCAGATTCCAATTACCTTCAACGATCCTCTCGAACAGTATTTCCATATAGAAAGGAGCTGTGGTGCGTCCAGTGATAGTCCGATGAACTTGCAAATGTTGTCATGATCAATGTTGCGCATCTAAAGAACATCTAACTCGTTAGATTTTAATTTGGCCTTAAACTTAAAGCAATTTATACTTTTTACCTGCAATCTTCTGTTCCGAATCCCGGCCCCAATAAAATGAAGATGTGGATTGCTATTTCCTATCGTGATGTGCTACTGCGGTGTGGGGGAAGGCAGAGATGATTACCGGCCAGGCTTAAGCCGGCCCAGCTTGAAATTATGGAACCCAGGCCGGCCGGATAACCACCTCTGGGGGCAGGTCTCTTCTTAAAGTTTCCCCGTGTGTAGTATGCCCAAGATTTCTATTGAGAAAGTTACAACAAAATGATGAGCAGTGGTGGCAGAAACGGAGTTATCTTGAAGACGATTGCCATCATTTTCTGTCCGACAGGATTCTGTTTTAGACGGTTCTGTTCTCCGGGAATCTCCTATTGCTTGATTAACCACATACTGTAGTTATTTGTCTAACTAAACCTACAGCTCGCATGAGTGTTCGCTCTTCTTTATTTAAACCCATTGAAATTGAAGCGAATTCGTGTTTTCTGGCCACAACTGGCTCGTTGAGATACGTGTAGAAAGCGTGGTTTTCTGTTTCCTAAACGTATTATCTTTTAAATTTCACAAATAGAATCTTACCTTTTTGGAGTCGATTGTGAACTTGGTGCTGGTGGTCATGGAACTCTGGAGGGAGCGGGAGCTCTTGGCGCCATCACTCTGGAATAAATTATCCACTGGAATTGAAGTAGGGTACATCATAAAACTTGTTTAGCCTAATAACTATAACTTAGCTTAGCTAGTATAAATACTAGCAAGAACTGTTGATTTGGAAGAAAAAAGAAGACTATCAGAAAATGAACCCGGTTTCCATTAATTTTAATACAATACCCCAGATACAATCTACGTAGTAGAGTTACACGTTTGAACTCGTTTCAAGGAAGTATGGACTTCGTGCCTAAAAGGGCATTTGAAAAAACGGGTATTCCGTGCTTTTAGTCGAGTTTAATAGGGAATTTCGAGCTGGGACTTCTTTTTTTCAGACCGAGTTGGCTTACTCCACCATAGCTATTAAGCTGGCCTGGCCTGTCATAGCCTGAGGTTTTTGGGTCGGGCCAGGCCAGTCCGGGCCCGCTTAACAGCTCTGAACTCTGATCACTATGCACAATTATATATTCTGTTTGATTTTATAATAAGATAAGTACCACATTAGGTTTTGTTAGATTGATGAAATGAACATGCCATAGCTGATTAAGACGTTCTTCTTCTAGACGTTTTTGTCTAAAATAATAATAATGTTGTATTAAATTATAAGAAATAATTATCACCTAATAATGTAGTAAACAGCTGCAAGTATAATCATAAGTAAAACTATGAATGCAGCCACCGAACCAAGTACAATACCGAGATACTGATCCACAAAAGAGGGCGGACACAAGTCTCTGTAAATGAGCTATAAAGCTATTGTTAGCATTATAGGGAACAATATTTATATCAAATAAATTCTTGTGATATACTTTAGTTCTGTATTTAAAGTTAGATCTAGGTGTTTGTATCACAAGCACCCGAAGACTGAATGTTAGAAAGAGCTGTCTCTGCTCAGAAGATTGCGAATGGATGGCCGAAACCCTGCCTCGAAGAATTTTACTATTATAGTGATATGAGTGATACAGGAAATAGAATACATTAATACTTAAAAAATACTTTTATCACAAGGAAAAAACCGTGTTTCCGTTCCAATTCCGTTACTTGGATGTTTTAGATCGAATATTTCATTGAATGCTCCTAACGCCATGCTCATCTATGTTACCATAGTAAATTGTGGTTATTTCTGGTTTGTAAGTCATTTGTTGACTAAAACTAGTTATATATAACCGTACTAGTCAACGTAGCTCGCTGGGCCCAAAGTCAAAGGACAGAGAAAATTCAGATTACCAAATCTTGATGCACGAACCTTGGCTTATTTTGCTAGTTAAAGTTGTGTTCCATATATATCAATCGAAAGAGCTGGTCGAAAACTATGCGACTGAGTTTTTTTTTCGAATAATTTCATTCATTTGTTCTCATAAACGAACAACTTTAAGATATAAATAGGGCCACAGTCCTTTATTTTGTTTGACCGACGTCTCCATACGCCTTATTCACCTTACCCTTTATATCCACAAGCTGGCTCATTTTCAGGAGCCTTTCCTCCTCTGGTTGACCACAAGACGGCTTCTGGTTGCAGTTGCTCGATCTGAACAGAATCTGTTACCTACAAAGGGGCGGAGCTACAGATTAGGCTACTTATTTTATCTGCTCCAACTAACCTCAATGGTAGTGTTCACATAGGTTTCTGTTATTCTTAGCATCTGAGTGGGCGTATCATTCTTGTCGAGAGCCCAAATTACGAAGACGGGATTGCGAGTGCCGTTCTTGTTTATGATGACGTCACCGGTGAAACCTAAAGACTTCATGATTCGAAAATATGTGAAGTAGTTTATATTAAATAGCTGTTGTAATCCGGAACATTTTAAGATTTTACAAACTGTGTTTAAATCCAATACGATTCCCAGACCTCGAGTAATCAAATATGATTATTTTAACCTCAAATGCTAACACAAAGGCCTCGTCCAGTAAACTGCGCTGCTAACCCCAAAATTAGTCCGGTTTACTATGTTATTTTGGAAAACACTCGCAGAAACCAGAAGTCAAAAACAGAATTTTGAACTGGAAATTTTGCAATCGCCGTTAAAATAGTTCCGTTTTCACCCTTTCTTTTTCAGAGAGTTGTAATTTTATTAGTTTCTTCCATATCTTGTTTCATATTGCGAAGCATCCTCTGCAGTTAGGATTAGCCATTTATGCCGTCACGCGGTTGGCGGATTTAAATCCAATTAAGAAATGATCAAAATGGAGGAGTTGCACGTGAAAGGATTATCCGCCCCAGTACACTGTACTTTAGCGAAACGTTGTTTTTAAAATAAAAGAAACCAAAGTGTTCAAGATACAAAGCTGTCCTATTTGGTAATCAAAGCTCATCACGGCTAGACAGGTCGGGTGAAAAATATAGCGGAACACCTTTTTTGATCCAGGTTCATATACCAATTGTCGTTCGTATTGTCGAATTCAAAAGTAAAAAAGCAAGGTAAAACAAAGTATAGGCCCATTTCGGAAATTTGTATTTCAAAGTTTGGAAAATACGCAACTTGCTCGTAAACATACGCAGAGGACACCGCCTCGATATTCTTGCAGACAACTATACCTGAAAAGTTTCCGGCAGCATTAGCTAGAATATTCTTTCCATTCGGTACTAATCCTGCAGTTAGTGTTCTGTTTAGAGCATAGGCATATACAAGAAGAGCATCAGCCAGTTCACCAACATTCGAAGTAAACTAAATAAAAGAATAAGCATAATAGGAGGCGAATTATAGAGAATGCATGTACTTCAGGGATGTGCGGAAGGCCTTTTTCAAAATTGCGGAACGCGGAATATGTTACCCACGTCCCTGATGCACTTGTTAGAAATTACCCGTAAATTTAGTCGGTACAAAAATAATCAAGTTTAATCTTTTAAAATCATATACTATTGTTTTGTACTCACCACATCAATAATAGTGCAGTTGTTACAGTTAAACGGCGGCTTCTTAAATGCATCTAGAATATCCTTTCTGAACTGATCTGTTTTATTCTGTGGTTCTACATCTATCACTATGAATCTACGCGCAGCACGCAACGCGTCAGCGTCGCGGCCGTCTGATGGCAAAGTCGTATTCTTCACCCAAACATATGGGGCTGAAATAGAAAAACTGATGTTGGCTCAAAGATTGGCAATAAATTTAGTATCTACAGGCAATGGATTAATCGCTGGCAAAGGGTTACGGTACGAAATGCAAATTATTTAGAGCTTATTTGAGTGCTTAGAGCAAAGTTAGAGCTAATATATGCTCCAATTTTAATTTATTAGACCTTCAACTGCAAGCCATTAGTCCGCCGACTATACCAGGCTCCAAATCGTAAAACTGTTTTGGTAGTAAAATATTTTAAAGGACCCATCTTAACTTGCTCCGTGGTAAAATAGCATATTTTATACAGTTTGCGTTATGAAAGTAGATAGGATGTTTATGAACTATAGTCGACGGACGGATTGCTTGCAGGGGTATACGGTCAGTTTCGCAAGGGAGCGCGGATACTAAGGGATATTCGACTGAAACCCAAACGGATTGGCGCTCCAGCGCAACATTCACAGTCCTTTAGCTTCAAGCAAGTTGTCCGTCGACTATATTAATAATTTCCAAAAACTATTAATATTTAATTAACAACCCCATCTACTATCATAACGCAAACTGTATAAAACATGTTATTTTACCACTTAGCCAAAATGAATTCTTCCTTCCGTGTTGTCAACTGTTTTTAATTTTCCATCTTTAACATTAATCTGAATACCTCCAGTTGCTTTGAAGCCGACTTTTCTGTTTTCTATCATAATGTATAAATAGTCATCCGTGTCCATGCCCTCATCTCTTATGGCTAACATTAGATTGCGACGAGCCTCTTCTGATTCCAAACACACCAAAACTACTGAAACATAAATTATAATTGAAATAGGGTTGAAGGATGGTTAGCTACAGGTGAACCTAGTTTTCTGCTATAGGATTTTTTCAAATTCCAAGATTCTTTTCTTTATGAACGTATTTTGAAGGGAAATATTGGGGCAACCGGTAAACGAAAAGTTGCAACAAATAGGCCCCGCTCCTTTTGCAAAGACCCCACATCAAAGTGGGCGTGGCATGCAGAAATACGCACAGATGCTGTACAACTTAACAGTCATCAGTTGATCACAGTATGGTAATAACGTTCTCAAAGAACCGAAACCCTTTTCAAAAGAGATACTTTTATCTTTTTTTTCTTAATCGTTAGTAATTTCACTTTCGAATTCATTTTAATTCTTTTTGTTTTTCAATCGGAGGTAGGTTATAGCTGAAACAACGGCTCAAGTTCCTCAAGAAGACTACGATCAAAAAAGTGATACAAATAATGATCTAGCGTTCGAACAATAAATATTGTGTTATATTATATTCTATTAGTTATAAAGACAAATAGATTTCTTAGTCTAAGCTCCCTTACTCCTGGATATATCCTTAATCTCTTTTAAGGCAGCTCTGAATCTGGCACTTGTTATATTCCTTACTTGTCTACGGTAGACAACTGAGTAGTTAGCGAGAGTTGCAATGGCGTCCTAAAAGGAATTTAAAATGGAATCCAATAGTACTAGGTATAGCAGGGTTAAAGGGACTGTGACACGGAATTTTCATGTTAGTTTCAATTAATAGAGCTATTTTCACTGATTATAAACATATAGTATAGTATATATGCAATTTCATTCGTATTCGAGCTATTGCGATGTAAAGTGTCGAAATTTGTAGGATATTTATTATAACAAGTCGTCACAGCGTCATTGACGATTCGAGTCCCTTGAATAAGTAAAAGACCGTGTTTTTAAGTATTTAATATGGTCATTTTTCCCACCTTAAAACTACACTATTGAATCGAACTATAACTATAGTCTATAACAAACAAAAGAGCGCAGAGCGCGGATGTACACGTAGGCTTCCGCAATTTTGCCGCAGAACGAGAGATTTTCCAAACCTTTCACAACACCGCGCACTGCAGTCTTCTTTTTGTTATGGACTATATATTCAAACAAAGCTCTCCGAATATTTCTAGTTTTTAAGAGTGGCATTGAATCCATCCACTACATATTCCTACACAATTGCCCGACATAGTAAGCAGTGCGGAATCGATTTCTTTGTTATCTGAACGTTCCAAGAAAATCATTATAATCTGTTTTCTAGGACCCCAATAAAGTTATAACTTATATTTCGCATACCTCAATATCACCGATTAACAATCCACATCTGGGCATTAGATCACTTCTAGCTATATAGAAAAGAGTAGATATATCAGTCCAACCATAGTTCCAAAGTAGTCGAATAACACTACGGGCTTGACTAAATAAGAATATATTGGAAGTTAAAATATCTTATTTAAAAGTATAAAAGTAATTATTGACTTAAAAATCATTTCAAATTTCATAAAATGCGTTTGACTGCAACACAATGCTGCAAAATTTGACGCTGTGAGTTAGCTTTAATCCGAAATCCCAGAAACAGTTGAGGTTCAAATCCACAGGTTTGTTAGCTTGTAAGTTTGGATTAAACTTTTTCAATGTGAAAAACTTGTAAGTATGTTTACAGTAAGAATATTCTAAAACTTACTAGACTGAACTAAAAGTAGACGCCATAATGGTCGGATATTGTTTAGTATCGAGAAGATTTGAGGTAAACTGCGGGCCCCACAGAACGATCGGGAAATTGTAGAAGCCAGCTACGGTAGCGCCTACTTCAGCAGCTGAAATAATACTGTTAGAGTGAACAATAAAATATGTCTTATATTCTGTAACGAAATCGGACTATCTATCCTAGGTCCAGACTTTTCACGAAACGCCCGAGCCCGGTCGGGCTTCGGGCCGGGCCGGGCCGGTGAAGAAATTTCAAGGTTCGGCCCGGCCCGATAAGAGGTCTGCCTAGGTCAAGGCTCTGTCTTCATATATTTCATGATGACATACATGCGAATAGGGCTGGGAATTTGACGGGCCGTTCCGGGATTACACCCATTTGGGTGTGGTACATAACTAGATGCAGAGAAAATATTTGAAATTGGGGGGGGGGGGCTTATATACTCACGCATTAGAACAGGTTAATTAACATAACAAGAAGAATTAATGTCATGCATGGATTTTAATTTGAACCATCTGACGGACTCGACAACTCTAGTAGCCAATCACCGGCGGGCCGGTCCTTCATTTCTGATCCCCAGAAACTATTTGATACCTGCGGAGCACGGTGGTCCTAATACTACATGTGTATTGTTGTATCTAGCATAATCAATCATTGCACCGGCTGTTGTCGGCTCAAAACAGTTCGTATTTCTCCAGGTTAAACTAAAAAAGTGCATCTTTTTCTGATTGTACACAGATTTTCACCACTCGAAAGAAAGTTATACTTGATAAACTTTTAAATTCAAACATCACCATTTCAGGGCTGAAGCCGCCGAAACATCTCTAAAACACCCCAGACTCTGGTAGATTACATAAAACTCGGTAAAAGGTAATAGGCTGGTTGGTTTCAAATATTTCTTCCGACAAGGTTTTCAAAAATGCCGGCGGGGCGGGGCCCAGCCGTAAAAATTATAGGAGAGGGCAGGCGCCGAACACTCCTGACTTCCAAGCTCACTTGAGTTCATCATATTCCGGTAAAAGACTGAGGTTCTTGACTCTTTCAAAGGCAACGGCCACTCCGGCAGCAACTCTCGACCATCCGATAAACTGAAAAATAGCCCTTTCAATCCAAATTTACTTTGTTTCTGATTTCAAATGTTTTGTTTTGCGGTCAAAAATCCGTTCTGATTGGTAAATGAGGCTTCTACAATGTTTTTGTAGACATGCCACAGCTCGGTACAGTCTAAGGATTCTTTGGAAAACATCATCTTTGGGCTTTCTTCTTGGAAAATCTCTTCCGGTTATGCAGGGAAGACCCGATTTTTCCTTGAATTTTTGGGAAATAGTAAACCGTCTAGATATGCTTACTGGTGATAGGCCAGGATCGCCATCTGATGCAATTAAACCAACATTCAACGTCTGAAATAGAAGTATTAATATATTTTTAGGTGATCAAAGACTAGTAAAGGAGGGGTGTCTTCCAAAGTTTGTGAGGTTTTTGTATGCGAAATGATTCTTTGTATCAGTCAATTATTGCTACCGGCTCTAACTACTTAACATGCCAGCTCGAAATCCTTTATATAAAAGTTATAAACAAACCTTACAAACACCGAATCGTCTACTAAATAATAAACAAAATGAGAATAAAACTAGTAGTTTTGTAGATTTGCTCATCGAGCAACCGCTTGCTGCCGGGATAGTTTATAGAGATTAAAATAGTATTCGTAGCAGCTGGATTGAAGGTCTTCTCATTTTGAAATTTAAAACACAAAAAGGGTTTCTCTAGCTGAACCCCAAAGAAGCCAAAGACCAGAAGTAAAGGAAGTGAAATAACGTAGTGGAATAGTTTGTAGAATCGAATATCAATCAGAGTATTTGGATAATGTTGGGGACTTCCAGAAAATATTACTGACAAGAACGAAATTAATGGGTAAATATCTGTTTTTGTAGATTTTTCTTCATAGTTTATGCTAAAAGGCGGTCACTATCGGTTATAACTTTTAAAATATAGTTTGTTTCGGAACTTTTATAGATGGGGTGGTCGAATGGTTAGAATCTTCGCCTCCTCTGCTAGAGGTCGGTGGTTCTAATCCCACAGAAGGCAGAATCCACTGCACCCTAGGTGCATTGCTGTGGAGTACCCGCTTCGTTAAGCTGCTTAGCCTCATACAAACCAACAAATATCATAAATCACTAACTTTTATATAATCTGCTTAAAACAAAAAATACCCGGTCCCACGGGGCAATAGTTTAACTCGTTTTCACTTTTTAGTTAAATGGAAGCTATCTTTCCTATGGTATCACTTTATATGATGGACGCTCGTTTTCTTAATAAATGTTAAATTAGGTTTATATATATAAATAGGTATATTATTCTATTATAGTTAAAACTATAACAGACTATAACGTCATGTCAAAACTTCACAAAGATTCCCGAAGTTTGTTATTCGGTTTCCAAGGATAACCTATTCTTCCAGACCGAACTTGAGGGGGAGAAAACGAGGGATGCCTGCTTGCGTCATCATAAATAATTCAATCAGCTCACGTCATATGAGAAGGTTTTCTTTTAGCTGGTTAAAATCTAATTCAAAATACCTAATTTATACCGGTTCCGTTTAACCACTGTGCTCGTGATTAATCAGCTATTTGTTGTAAACATTAAATGATTTTCGTATTTTCAAGACAAACTCTGCAACAGAGTTCGTTTGAGTTTGTCATTTACGAAATCCCTTCACCTCATCGACATAACTTTGCATCACTGCTACTGTGATATTTGTTTCGTTTATGCCGCGTGGATAATCTATTTATTTAAAATTATATTTATATTTAGTTGATTACCGAGTAATCCAGATAATAATTCCGTTATTACTTGTCACCTTCATCCTCACCTACAATTTACTACGATGTGGCTAAGTCTATTGATGCCGGAAGCATTACGGGGTTGATTCTTGTCACGTTTTGATCAATACTGTAACCAGCTAAAAGAAAACCTCCTCATATGACGTGAGCTGATTGAACTCTTTATGATGACGCAAGCATCCCGCGTTCTCTCCCCCTCAAGTTCGTTTTGGAACAATATGTATTTGCTGATGAACGGCGCCCACCAACAGTGATGTTAATCTTGTTTTATTACTTGTCCAAAGATTAATGGCCCGAAACAAGGACACAACCCGAGCCTAAATACCTAAGCTACCTGAGTTTTTGTTACCCAATGTGTAGTGTAAATTACACATGTGGCATGAATCTAATTCGAGCCTCGAGTCGGATTCATTTTAACGCCGCACCTTCATTTTTTTAGCTCGCGGAACCTGCTGCTGCAAGTTTGCCGTAAATGCTTCAGTGATTGTTTAGTATAAACCTATAATTTTTTAGAATTCTTGAGATTCCTTCTATATATGACCAGTTTTATCTAAAACTTAAAATGTCGGGGATAATTTGGTTTCGCCGGAGTTTTTAAATTAATGGAATATCGATTTTTGAACAATAAACTAAACGCCGTTTCAGGTAAGAAAATAGAAAGAGCATTGGACACGATGAGAATGTGTACAATTATTCTGTTCGACTGAATGTCTTTACTTTTATATGCATCCTGCGAATTGAGAAAATTTTGAAGGGAAAAGTTATTCGAAACGCTCATTGAAATTTTTAACACGGCTTCTTTACTTCTGAATGGGACTTTACTCTAGCTTGAAGTTTTCAATCTACAATTTAAAGTTTATTCTTTTCCCTTGAATCTATTCCAATTCAAAACTTTTAGTCCTTTTGAAAACATTTCTTCAGGTTTCAGCAAGAAGACCATACATAAGCACATTTATCCAAGTTCGGTCGTAAAAACACTCGAATCTTTCCTTAATAAAACAATAATAATAATCAAATAGTTATCTTAATTGTACACAAAAGACGAAGTAAACTAATATAAATTCGAAATATTAGACATTCAAAAGTTAAAATCACAGGCGATAAAATAAAGTGTATAAGTAAAACAAAATATAGTAGTTAACTTTAAAAGGCAGAGCAATCTATAAAGAAAATCAATAATAATAATAATAATGTAATATAATAATAATAATAATAATAATGTGCTTAATAATAGGACCGTACATGGTACGAAAGTTTCGTAGAAAATGATACAATTTCACTATAAAATGCATAGAAATTCGTCGGAAAAGAAAGGACTATATTCGAATTTAAAAATGGCGCCAAAATTGAAGATTTGAATCCGGAAACTACAGTTATTTTAAAGGACTGTTGCATACAAAAACAGAAAACCCAATCAGCGCGCGTTAGGACCAGGGGTAGCAATTTTACGGGCCGCGGGCCGAAAAATGTTGACCACGTGCCGGTCTTTTTCCACACCCTGGTTAAGACTATAGTTAGACAGTGCACATTTATCATACAACCGAGTAGCGAGGCAGATATTCGGAAAGTTTGTAGCTAATCAATAAATCAATAAAATCGATCAATAATTAGAAAAAGAGAGAATATGGTACAATCAACACTGATCCATGTGACTTTACAGATTTAGCTCCTGTGCAATCTTGGATGCAATGTTCTTAAATCCGATGGAAGTACCCGAAATACGCTTGAAGCGGACGCCGTTCAGACTGAGACGGGGCAGTTTACACACCTGAAATGAAGAGATTAGTAAGAAATATGTGAATTAATAGAAAATATAGTCTATTCCATGAGCTATGTTTCCAGCGGAATACTCTGGCACGGCAGCGACGTTAAATAAAAATGAACGAAAAACCCAACTGGGCGCCTTTCTTTAACATTACGTTCATTTTGTTTTAACAACGTCTCTCTCGAATTCTGCGCTGCGCACTTAGCTATAGATACGGACTATATTTTATATTAACATATCTCTGCTTCAACAAAATTATTTTTGGGTCATAATTAAGTCAATATTGGAGAATTTTATTGTTTGCCGTTAACGGTTGGGTTAACTAACTTAAAATAATTTTAGTATCCAACTGTTTTCGACTGTCTTAAGGACTTTAGAATCTTTACTGAATATTGTTTCTTAATAAACTAAAAAAGCTATCCCGCACTCTTTGCATATTCTTTTACTTATTAGCCTACCTCCATTTCCCACTGTACAATAGAGTCTGCATTAGGATCTCCATGCACACAAAGGATTAGATATCTTTCTCTCTGTTCGTAGTCACAGTTATTTGCATCCAAAACTTTGCGGATTTCTCTAGAAATGAACAAAATAAGATAAAACTTCAACATTCAAGCTATTATGTTTTAGGCAGTTTACTACTATTTACTTTTGTTTTACTATAAACCACAAGAACAATTGTACTCGAATATCTCGTTCATACAGTATAAAATTATAGTTTTTATATATTAACATTAATACTTCATTAAATAACTTAATTAACCCACCTCATCATCTCATCAGGTGCTAGACTGCTAGTAGTCTTCATACTCCAAGTGAACCTTAGACTTCTAGGCTTAATCTCTTCATCCCTAGCAGAAGACGGAGTGCCTCCAGCTGCTCCAGGTTGAGGACTAGAGGGGACTTGTTCTCGGATTTGAGACAAGGCTGTGGCCATGGGTCCGGCTGATGCCGGCCCGATGGTTCCAGCCCTAGTCGGTACCGGTCCGGTAACTCCTCCTTCAGGGGCCCTACGAGTAGAAGATGATCCGTTTGGAGGCAGACCGGTCTGTCCGGGATAGTGATGGCTGGCTGCTGACGGACTGCAATCAGATTTTCTGTCACGGGAACCGCTCAGTGAAATTGAGTGATGCAGGGGTCGTCGGGGCCCGGGAGGGGCATTTGTGGGCGGGGCCGGGAGCGGGGCGTTTGTTGTTGGGGGCGGAACGGCACTCTTGATGCGAGACTGGGAGGCGCCGGTGGCGGCAAGAGGATTCGCGGTGCTGCTACTGCAAACCAAAACAACATGCTAATCAATATCAATAAATATTAATGGATAATTTTAAAAGAAAGGAGGAACGTGTTTGGGGGTTAAGAACTAAGAAAGTGCGACTTTATTAGGTAGGGTAGTGAACCAAGGGGTAGCGCTATTTAGTGGTGAGATGGCGAGGTTGTTCAAGTAGCCAGAATTGCAAAATGTGTAATTTTTTAGTTTAATTATTTATAAAATGGTTTGTAGTTAATTTGGACTCAAAACAGTAATACAATGATTAATTTAACATGAAAGACTATACCAAATAGGTAAATTCAAGACATTTTATACAGTTTTACTATAAAATACAAAAGTTTCCGTGAAAATACTTTAACATAAGGAAAAATCTTTTTTTTTGTTGAAAGATCTGGCTAATTTGAACTTCTCCATAAGACTTTGTTAATAACTTGGAATTGTGAATTATGATAGGTAGCGTGTGGTTGGGTTAAATGAAACAGAACTTATATAAATATATAGTATTTAATAAGGTAATAAAGATATTATTTACATAATAGGTTGTTATTTTGAGGATATGTGGTTGTTATTACTATAGTTTTGGGGATATAAACACCCGTCTTGTCAGCCATCACCATAAACCCGGAAGACTAAAGTAGAATAAATATTAATCCACAACAAAATTACAAACTCATGCAGGGAATACGACGTTTTCGGATATTTTGAATATTTTTGGGTTCCGATCAAACAGAATGAATACGCGAAGTTTTTATGACTTAGGGCAACGCAAATCTGATTGAATTCTGGTAAAAAGAAGTCAAGAAAGGAGCACGCTATGATCGTAGCTGCGGTGTTCAAGAGGAAATTAATCCGAAAAACTTTTCAAAAATGTATTTGAAACATCAATAAATAATATTTATCTGATCTCCTTGGAAAAAGGGGTATTAGTAGCAAAATAGGGTTATTTTGGTGCAGTCCACAACAAACACAAGAGTGCAAGGATTAGGAGGTTACAAATGGTTAGATCTAAGCTATATTCGGATTCAAAACGAATAGTGGAGCGTAGAAAACTATTTACAAGCCAAACGCAATTGCGTACAAGCAGTTTTGGCTTGAAAATTGTTTTCTACATTCCATAATTCATTTCGAATCCGACTATAAAGACGGATGCAAAGGCTAAGATTCCAAAAAACCATAACTGACGAAATAAAGCTTCTTTGGCAGTATTTCGAGTACAATTGCAAACAATATTGTTGTAAAACTATTTGTTTCTATGAGTTTCGGTTTGTTGTAGCCTAGCTTTTGCAACATTCGAACAATATATAAGTTCACACAAATATATCTATAAAACATACCGTCTCGTCAGTTTATTCGTCAATTTTGACAAGAAGAATCCGGCCTTCTGGCCATTACCAATCGATTGATTTGCTTGATTTTGATCTACATCCTCGTCGTCCTCTTCGCCACCGGTCTGTAATTAAATTATTGCGCTGGAAATAATTATAAAACAAAGTGGGAGGTAAGAATTATTCTAAATACAAGAGGTTACATTAGGGATTTCAGCTTTAGGAAATAATCAATAACTGTTAAATAACTAATCAATAAGTATTAATATTAAGTTTAATTAGCTTTGAACACGAGGTGAGTGTTTCTACATATAGAGGCAGCTAACCCAGTTTCAGAGACTTATTTAAAGAAATCAGATGGACCAAGCCTTTTTTAGGAGCCCGGGCCCGTATCTGATCTTGTCTCGGAAAGGGGGCATGTCCTAAAACGACATTTGAATAAAAATCACTCTGAGCATGCTAAGGCATTGATGTGAACGGCTAAATGGAGATGTTTTAGCGTACAACAAAAAGCAAAGCTTATTTTAATTATATATATTTAAATCTATTTTATATAACTTCTAAATTTTGTATTATAGTTCTATTCAAGAATAATAATGGAGTGTTTAAAAAAAGAATCTCGTTGAAAATGGATCTGAAAGTATTCATAGACCGAAAATATACGCCACATTTCCTTAAAATACGCAAGCTACACTCCATTATTCCTCTTGAATCAGACTATAGAACAGTTAAATAATCTGATTAACATTAATATTCTTTATATTTTTAAGCTAACAGAGGTTTTCTAACAAAAACTAGCGTTATTATACATATAGAGGATAGTTATTGTGTATGCGTGGTCAAACTGCTCTAAGCTCGATCATATAAAGGATATCGGTATGGTCAACGGCAAAGCTAGATTCAAATCATAGTTTTGTGTATATAGTCTGTTGCTAGAGTTAGGTTTCCAGACTAGTATCCTCGAGGGAGGCGATGTTATATAAAAATAAAGGAAAAATCGGTGGATTGGGAGTCTTTTCTTCAAAAGTACATTCATTTTAACCTATAGTCGGATTCAAAACGAATAACGGAATGTAGAAAATAATTTTCAAGCCAAAACTGCTTGTACGCAATTACATTTGGCCTGTAAATAATTTTCTACACTCCATTATTCGTTTTGTATCCGACTATAACACCGTCTTTTTCAAGGCTACCGCGCTGGAAAGCTAGCTCTTGTAACAGACAATACTACAGTTGAATAGCTAGCTTTACCGCCTCCTCCGACTCCTCTATGACGTCTAACTAACCTTATTATAGTCGGTCTTCCCGTGGAATGTCTGCCTATTTCTTGTATTTCTAGGAAAGGCTGTGGCGGCTTGCTGACGCTGGTCGGGTGCCGTGGTTGTATGCAACTGTGATGTCGGTGGATATTGCTAAAACCAGAGCCACTCACTCAACATTTAGAAAAGGAGGTCGGACACGGACCCTTCTCTTGAAAGGAACCTGCCCGACCCCGAACAGATACACGGGACTATATTCATAGGCTCTAAGTAGTAAGATCATATCACAGAACACTCTCGAAAGTATAAAGAAAAGCTAAAAACATTCGTTTTTCATGCGATTTAGAACACTTAACAGCCTACGTACAAAACTAAAATAATAATAATAATAAAATACGTGCATGCGCCGTTGTGAAAAACTGAGTAGGCAATGGAAATTCGGAATAGATTTTGTGAAACCAAAATTAGAACATTTCATTTTCTGAGAGAAAGATTGTCAGAGGTGGGTCGAGCGGGATCGATTTTAATTTCTAAAAAAAAATCGGTCCGGGCCCCCCTTTCTGCCACCCTGAAGATTCGAATAGTAGCAGCACGACACGTACTTTGAAAGAAGCAAATTCGCAAATTCGAAAAGGTAAGAAACTCACTACGCTAACATAGGCCTTGCCACGGAACCCGGCTCTTTTTACCAACTACAAAAACTTTGTATTTTTACTAATTTAAATCTAATTTAACTAAATGAAATAAGGTTAGAAGACACTTTCTACCATGCTGTAAGCAGCAAATCAAAGAAAACTCAGAAAATGACTCGTAAGACTTTTATAAACGAAAACAGGACATTTTCGCAAGCGGGGCAGGGCCTGATTCAGGGTGGAATGCGGGCCCGGCCCGTCTTGCTGAGGCCTGAAACAGGACGTAACGCGGTTCAAGAAAGGGGCGTGGTTTGGGGCTGGGTAACTTACCTGACTAGGCAGAGTCTGTGCTGTTGGTGAGAGCTGATTGCCAGTGGCAGATTTGGTCATCTTCTCCTGCTGGACACTCATATCTCCCATTGCCTTGATTACCGAGGGCGGCATTGAGGGGCTCTGGTGGATTGTTGACGGCCTAAATAATAAAGATAATAAAAAGAATGTAACAAAAATAGGTATTTACTCTTTTAAATTAACTACGTTTCATTCAAAATATAGGTTTCCAGCACAGTTCCTTAAGAGAAACGGTGTTAAAAAGAAAGGAATGAAAAATTGGTGGATTGGGAGCCTTTTCTCCAAAAGTACATTCATTAATATTTAACACCGATGCTCTATATTATACTGACACAGCGCTGGAAAACCAACTTTTGAAATGATCTATAGTTGGAGTACGCAAATAGCTATAACAAACACATCTGACTAATTAACTAAGTTGCTAACTAAACTAAGGTACACATTACAAATATATAAATAATAATAATAATATTAATATTAAAGAAGCAGCACCATTCGAAATGATATTGTCCTTCGAAAGTACGGTGACACAGTGGATAATGGAGCAAATGAGTAGTTGTTAGGATCGGTGGTGACCGCGTCGCCGTCTGTCGAGGCGCGCGGCCGTGGTCCCTCCATAAGACGGTGGGTGGTCTTCTTGTTGTGATTTTCTTGTTGTATTTGTAGTTTGTTAGTGATATCGACGGATAAAGTTCTGGATGTGGAAGGTTGTTGGTAGTCCATCATCATGCTGTTAAAGACACAATTCGAACTAATACACAACACGATAACTATGTTACAGTCGGAGACAAGCTTGAAGCATGGGCGGAGCTTAGCTTGTTAATACGCACCCCAGGTTAATTTAAACAGCCTTTACTGTTAAGCCTTTGAGGCAAACGTTTAGGCTGTCTTTTTATAAATTTTGCATAAATTGTTACAGTAAGCTCGTGAAAAGATTATAAAACTTTTTTTTGAATATATTTCGGTTAAGAAGCTAGCGCTAATGCTAAATCGAGCTTCGCCCCGCGCCTGCCGCTTCAAGCTTACCCGTCGACTATATAATACTCTAACTATACTATCCAATTAGCATGCAGGTTTTCGAAAATTTGTTCATTTTTCACAGAAATGCGCAAATTTCAACTAACATCACAAAATCAAAAAGGAATGAACTGAAAACATGCATACTGTACAAAAAGGTTAGAACAATACAATTATATGGATATGATATTTGCGCACTTCGTAGACGAATTAAGGTTACATATAAAACGATTTATGTTATTTCGAGGGGAGGGGAACCCGGAAACTGTGAAAAATATCCACAAATTAGTTTGGATAATGGGTATTTGTTATTTTATTGGAAACCTAGGATCCCGCTAAAGTTTTCAAGTTGTGTGGAAAGAAAGAATCAGGTTAGTTAGTAACATTGTAAAGGTTTATTATTTGATTCACGAGTAATAATGGAGTCACAGAATTCGGATTTTTTTAAACAATAACCTTTTTTTCGTTATTACTCTCGAATCAGACTATAGATATAGTTCTCGAAAACTAATGTTCTATAAGTCGGTATTATTCAGGTTCCGGGCCCCTCCATTTATTCCTCCTAACTTACTTATTTGTCTCTTTTTCGCTCTTATCCGCTGTGGACAGTCCTTCATCTGAGTGTTGTGTTACTCCAGATGAGGCTCCGCCCCCAATTATAGGCAGATTGCTGGAGCCATTTGTACCAGCTGCGGAAACGGAAGACTCGGAGTTCTCATCTTCGTCCTCACGGATTACAGGCTCTGTTGGAGCATGCGAGATTTGAGAACCGGACTTCTGAAGATAAATTAGTTTTTAAAATTATTGATTTTTAAAGCCTATTATAACTAAACCCTGTCACTAAGGAAGAAAATTACATTTTCACCGAATTCAAAAGAGAAGCAGCCTCGAATCCACAGTTGGTTGTATGTAACTCTTTTGCATGTAAAAATTTTTTCATTTTATTTATTTTTGTTTTACTTTTATCAGTTGAAATTATTTAACATCAACTATAGTCCATTTCAAAAGCTAGGTTTCCAGCGCAGCAACATAAGGAGCTACGGTGTCATATAAAAATGAATGTATAATTGGTGATTGGTAGCGTTTGCTTCAAAAAGTGCACTGAATTGTATGCAAAGCCGCTTCTCTCCAGGATACCGCGCTAGAGTCTTATCCTTTGATACAGACTATATATTATTCTACGGCCTGTTTTTCTCACCTGCAATGGTGCTGGATTAAACGCTGCGGGCGTCTTCATGACTGCGCTGGCAGGAACAGCAGTGGGCAGTTTACCAATTAATGACGCAGAAGCAGGTACTTGTGGTTGCGTAGAAGAGGAACTAGTCGTACTGAAGGCAGCTCTAGCTGAAGAGGGAGCTCTGCAAGTATGGAGATTAGAAGTTATAGTATCATTATTGATAATGTTTAATTTGTCAATGTTATTTCGATTTACAAAATGCAACTTACTCAGTTCTCTGAGTAGATGACCTAATACTCATAATAGGTACTCTTCCCTTTGGATCACTCGACTTCCTTATTCCAGCAGTTACTGTAGCTGAAGGACCGCCCCTATTGAAGGGTAGGTAGGCAGTGGTAGGCTGCTTGTCGCGGGGTTCGACGGTAACTCCTATAAATATGAATAGTTTCATTATCTTATAAATCTTATAAAGTCTTAATAATCTTAAGATTATGAATCTTATAAAAATGTTGTTAAGTCTTGTTTTTAATAAAAATTAACGTAAAGCAACAATGGTATAGAAAATATTATTTTCTGCAGCACGGTTTAATCATAATGATTGATTGCGGTATTTATTCAATAGCCAGGATGAAGCTCTTACAAAGACAATAACAAATTTTCAACAGTTCCATTTCACGTATTTCTAAATTATAACCATCCGTATTCACGTACCTGCTTGTGGTGGATTATAATTCGTTGGTGGTGGTACAAAACTCATAGCAGTTGGTCTAGAAGTCGGTTGAGGTCTCATCTGTACTTGTCTAATAGCCTGTTGTGGCATCTGGTTACTAGACGCCACTGGCGCATCATTTTGGCTTCCTCTGCGCGATTTGGAAGCAGATGACGAAGTCGACGGCGGAACGGCCGGAGCCGCTGGAGCACCAGTTGAAGGAGCACCCGTGGAGGCACGAGTGTATTTGGAAGGCTGAAATGGGTTTTGTAAAGTTTGTAAAGTATTTATATATAAACTAAATTAACTTAAATATAGGAAAGAATAACTGAAGTAACATAGATGGTTAGTAAAAGATGAAAGTGCTACAGGCGATAGTGTATAGAATGCAAAGTTGAACTTGGGCTTAGGTTGTAAGTTTTCAATTTTACAATTCTTACAAATTAATTTGGCTTAAAACTGCAAAATGACAGATTTTACAGCTTTTACTACAAACTTGAAAATGATATTGGAAGATTGGAAAGAATCTAACAGATTGCTACTGCTTCTTAGATTGCCTCTTTTAAAAGTTATGCATTCTGGCTGCAAGTTATGAAGAACTGAGAGCAATAATGGAGTGTAAAGAATTCCCGATTTGCCTGAGTCCTTGCCCGAGCTTGGCGCTGCGATATTCGCGCTGCATTTTGTCTGCAGGCGCGGTATTAAGACTTTGACCATCGCAATGATACTCCATTATTACTTTAATCAGACTATCCTTGAGACACGACAAATACAAATATCATAACTTCACATGCATAACTACACTAATTCCTTACCGACTGATTTAATGTTGGAATGGCTGAGCCTTGATTGTTTCCAATACCCGTAGAGACATTATGGGTGGATAGAGTGACCGCTTGTTGGGCAAGAGCCAAGTCACCAGCATCCATCTACAGTAATACACAAATCATGCACATCAAAGTACTAGTGGCCGGGCCGGGTCTCGAGATGAAAACCACAAGACGGAAAACTTCTGTCTCGGACCGGCCCAGAACCGCTTTCGTACACTCGCTAATCAATAAACTTCTAATCTTTTACAGTAAAACGTACACAGATTTAAAATTTGTTAGTATTAGGATAAGGACGTTATGAGACTTTTTCTGTTAGACACGGATACTTGCAGGATCAAGACGAAGTGAAGTTTAAGATTACATAATTTAGGAATGGAGTTTTAGGGCCGGGGCGCTCAAAATTCAGTGCGGGCCGGCCCAATTTACAAAGTATTTTAGTAACAATATTAATATTAATAAAATTAAATAAACCTACATCACTCTTTCGTTCGCCCAAGAGTAGGTAAGTCGCGTGGATGTCCTCGAACTTCTCCTTTTCAATAGCGTCCATGATGTGCGCCTTGTTGAATCCGAGCTAAAAAATTTAAGTATCCATTTGTTAATAACGTTTGTTAATAATCTTTTAAGAACTTATTACCTATTTCTCTTTATGTATATAACTAATTTTGGAAGCTTATAGATTCTGTTCAATCTATGTTTTGATTCATTTTGTTAAGCCATCGTGTGAAAATTTTCCAGCATAATTTCAGTACAACATGTATAAAAGTGTCAAATATTTACCTGAATAAGCTTCTCGATTCGGCTGTCGTCAATTTGGTCCTTTGCTGGTTCCACAAACGGCTTTAGTTCATCATCTTCGTAGCCAATGTTCATCCATCTAAACAGTTTAATTAATTTTATACAACACCACTGCTTTTGCGATACTGCGGAGGAAATTCAACTCGTGATTGAGACTACAGTCCTTCTATGTCAAATTCCAACTTACCGGTCTTTCATAATAGCATCTAAACTGCCTCTTCGCTGTGGATTCAGCACTAGGAACTTCTTTAGCAGATTTTCGCAGTCTGTTGACATGTAGAAGGGTATACGGTACTTTCCACGCAGGACCCGCTCTCTCAGTTCTTTTAGGTTCTGTCCATCGAAGGGTAAACTACCAGAGACAAGAGTATACAGGATTACTCCCAAACTCCAAACATCAACCTAAAATAGTGGTGTTAGGAATTTCTGGATGTGTTTGTTTACCTCCGGTCCATCGTATTTTTTACCCTGGAAGAGCTCTGGAGCAGCATAAGGAGGCGATCCGCAGAAAGTGTCCAACTTGTTACCTAAAACATTTAAAATTAGGAAGCTTTATAGAGACCGTGACTTCTGCCTATTTCTATAAGAATGCTGAGTATTTAACAATCTTTGAAGGAACAAGTGTTAAGAACTGGGGTTTTGAACCTTTTAAAACGACCTCTTTACTTTTGAATTGGACTATACATATATTTCGCTATTTCGTATGAGGCTTATGGGTGAAACGAAATGGTTCCATCACTTTTACATCCGAATATAGTACAAACACAATAGATAATACCTTATGAATTTATCACCTACGTATAATTTTTGATATAAACTCGGTGACGATTGAAAAGTTTTCTAGAAAATTGGAACGATATAAAAAAGTAGCTTACCTATTGAAAAATGATTACTAAAGCCAAAATCGGCAATCTTGATGTTCATGTCGGAGTCGAGAAGAAGGTTCTCAGCCTTTAGATCTCTGAAAATGAAAGGTTACAACATAAGTTGAAATAATCTAAACTTGGCTATTTTTATGATATAATACATTATACTTCATGTTCCCAAAGACTGAATGTTAGAAAGGGGCCGTCTTTACTCAGACGATTGCGGAATGAATGGCCGAACCCCTGCCTCGAAAAATTTACTACTTTTGTGATACCGGAAGTGAACACACTTTAAAAACATTATATTTCATTTAAAACTGCACCTATGAATGATATTCTTCGAATGTAGGTACTGTACAGCTGAAACAATTTGCCTAAACTTGGCTCTAGCCTCCTTCTCTTTCATACGACCATGTGCAACTAAGTAGTCGAAGACCTAAATTAGGAAGTTTTTTAAGATAAAAAAGTGTAGTTTAATGAACAGCTATGTACCTTCTTTCCATACAGGTAATAAACGATACTTTTAAAGTAATTACAAACAAACGCTACCTCTCCACCGGATGCGTATTCCAATACTAAATATAGAGTAGAGTCTGTCTCCATCACTTGGAATAGCTTCACAATATTAGGATGGTCCAGTTGTTTCATTATCTTTACCTCACGGAACAGCTAAAAAAATAAATATAAAGTTTCAAATCGATTCTTCGTTATTCGTTAAGAACATTTTTAATACTCCCAGTTTTGGAAATTTGCTGGACATGTCTTGACATAAACCTAAGTAGATCCAAAACCGAACCAGAAGGATTCAAACTTGCTCCGGTTCACTCTCACCCCAGTTCAGCCCTCAATTTTCCGATCTTTGATTACTCAATCAAATTTCATTCCTTTCAAGACCCGCCTGATCGGACTGCAATCTCCGCATAAACAATCAATAAGCAACGACCGCCCAATGTGAAAATAGGTGAATGACCCTTTTATACCTTTAAAACGATCAATAACTACAGTAACCCGTAGTGAAATTAACAACCAGTCAACTGAATCTAACCCAAGGTTGAACTAATTATGAGCGAACGCTAGTTTAATACCGGCTGGTAACATGGGAATTAGTTGTTTATGCATGTGAATATTTTGGTGATATGCCTGCAACTTTTATAAGGAAATCTAAAAAATTGATGAAAAAAGTCGCCGGTACCGATTACACTTAGTAGGAGGCCATCCAAATCCTGAATGAAGTATCCTGGGCAGCGAGGTTATATAAAAATTAATGCAGTTTTTTAGAAAAAGCTCTCAATCTTTCCTCAAAGAGTGCTGCGCTATTAACCTAGCAGTGTAATAGACTATTATATTTGATACAAATCCCTTATTTAATTAATTTCTTTTAATTAATAACATTAATTCTACTTGCTCACAAACTTAAAAGTACATTTTACC
The DNA here is from genome assembly GCA_034691345.1 of Phasmarhabditis papillosa. Lineage (NCBI taxonomy): Eukaryota > Metazoa > Nematoda > Chromadorea > Rhabditida > Rhabditidae > Pellioditis > Pellioditis papillosa. The sequence continues at coordinate 17,128 of JAQGAV010000134.1, read as the reverse complement.
GCACCAATTGTCTGTTACTTGAAAAACTCGACGACAGCTGGCTCTCAAAACTCAGCAAAACACTACTTTTTGGAGAGAAAATCAATATTTACATTAATAAAATATATATAATATTAAATATAATAAAGTAACAAACCTTTTGTAAACTGCTGGGATTCAATGCTGTTTTGTCTATAATCTTAATTGCAACTTCTTGACCCGTAATAGTGTGTTTAGCAAGTTTAACCTTAATTAAAATATATATAATAATAGAGAAATATTAAAAAAAATACCTTGGCAAAGTTTCCTTTTCCTATAGTTTTAAGCAGTTTGTATTTTCCTACATGGGGGTCGTCGGCGGGACGTCGACCGGCACTTCTAGAACCGATCTGAGTGGAAGGCCTAAGATGAGAGGCATGATGGGATGAACTGGAAGCAATATGTAAAGATGGATTATTTCATTTATTTTTTTGAGCTATAGTTTATATCAAGATCTGCGCATATTCTACAGTATCTTGGGGATATATTTTATATAAAAAATGAATGAAAAATCGTTGGATAGGGACCATTCCTTCAAAAGTACATTCGTATTTATAAAACACCCTGTTATCCAGGATACTACGCGGGTAACCTAGCTGTTGATATAGATTATACATCGAGTAACCTTGCAAACGCTATCGATTAAAACAATTATGGTCACTCTTGAAAACTAGAGTTAAGTTATACTTTATACATTTCAGTTCCATTGTTATTACCTCACTAGTTGTACCCCAAATTGCTGTTTATAATTTAGGTTTGTTTAATAAAATCGGCCCGACGCGGCCGAACGGAAATTGATCTCATTCTGGGCAAACAAAAGCCGCTCTGTGGCCCCCTTCAGCTGGGAATATTGTACAACGCGAAGAGCGTAATTACAAATAGCTAACCTTACGTTTATAGTACGCTCAACACGAGCTACGTTCGCCTGTACTTTAGCAGGCATAATAGAACATTTACTAGAGAATTTATATGTTTAGAGAATATTCTTAGTTTTTAGTAGGGAGGAAAGAAGTTTATTTTATTGCTGTGCCGCATTCAATTAGCAATGGCAAAATAGTGTTTAGCTGCTGTTTTGAAAGCAAAGCAGACGACCGAGTCCAACAGAACTGAGAAACGAAAAACAAAGGGAAAACTGGTTAGAAAAAGTATAGGAAGGCTTAATGTTATAGAAAAAACAAGAACTTTGAACGGAGTTTGGAGTAATATATATTCTAAAATCAAGAGCTATAATATAATCATGAGCTAAGCTTCCAGCGTAGTATCCTGTGGACAACCGTGTTCTATAGTCTGATTCAAGTTTAATAATAGAGTGTTACTTGCGTATTTTAAGGAAATTTTGCATATATGTTTGGTTTTCGAATACTTTCAGAGCCATTTTCAACGAGATTCTTTTTTAACACTCCATTACTCTCAAATTAGAATATATAATAATGAATGAAATAACTGTGGATTGGGCGGCTTTTCCAAAAAAGTACACTCGTTTTAAGGTACACCACCCTTTCCAGGATACTGTGGCGGTGGAAACCTAGCTCCTAAACGAGACTACAGTTCATACTTCTATGTTCTCTGCTAGTTTATCAGCTTTCTCCAAACTAATCAATTCCAAAAGTCGAAAATAAGAACATGTGCTGTTAACCCTTGTAAAAAATTTGTAACTTTTCAATTATGAACAATTCCGTTTATTTCCCATCAGCATACCTTCCAGAGTGATGTGACCTGCTGGATGAATGTGAGCTAGATGGTGGCGCCACCGGTCTGCTAGAAGACACTGGAGGGGGAACACCGATTGATGAGGAGGCGCCGGGCGCCTGTGAACCGTTCATGGCCACGGGACGATCTCGACTTTCACGGGATACTACTGTCTGGAATAAAAAGTTTACAAAACTTTTAATAAAGTTAGTTGACAATGTTATTAAATTTAAAGATAATTCAGGTATTTGGTAACTTTCCAAAAAGTTCAATAAATAGGTTCCCTAAATATCCGTCTACTCTATAACCATCTTTTATCGCTGTAAAAACAAAATCTCGCTATCGTTGATTCAAAAGTTTTTTTGTACCGTTACTCATCAATTCATTCCTTCAACAATAAGAATAATAATAAATAAACTAACAGTTGTATTAGGTCTAGGCGACCTTCTTGTATTTGATGAATTAGTGTTATTCACTGGTTTTGCAGTCTGTGGTACTGTTTTATCTGTGTTCTTCGATTCACCTACAGCAGACGTATTTACATGCTCCTAAAAGATGTTTAGTTATTACTTGGTATTAAAGTAGCAGTTTAGGTGAATATTAAAGACTAAATATAGTTCATTAGATAACCTAGACCGGGAACTAGGTATTATAGCGCCTAGGGTGTTGTACAAAAAAGAACCGTGGACAGGTCCATTTTTCGAGAATACCGCTTAAAAGTTTTACCACCCCAGCTACTTTCTACCACTTGCCCGCTTTAGGCCACGAACTAAAACTAACTAGCTGAATAACATGCAATACAGCACACAATTGAGAGTTGTGAGAAGATTTGTGATTTAGTAAATTAATTTAGATTAATTTGAACACGAGAAAGTGAATAGAAGCATATACAAAGGGATGCTGAACGAGGGAACGTGACTAAACTATTATAGAATGTTTGGAACCAAGTTTGCTATATAAAAATAAAATTTACTGTGATATATTTTGATGTATAATTATACTTTCGGAAAATAAACTATTATTATTATTATTATTATTATTATTATCAAACGTTTTATAATTCATCTTAACTTGAGATCTTAACCTACTAAAGTAACGAACCGAAAATCTTGTCACCCAAGCTTGTAGCTTTTGCAAATTGTAACCGTATCGTGGAAAATGTAGGATTAGTGCCAAATATATTATACTACATAAATTTTATATCTTATTTGTTAAGCATAACGCTATTGCTTTAATGCCGGATATTGTTGAAAGCAATCTATACAATGTACGCTGCAAGATTGTTAATTGCTTTAAAAAACTGAACTTAGTGAATAATTATTATAATATTTAGTGTAAAATATAAGGTTACAAAGAAATAGTGCATAATTGATGTAAAATGATTATATCTAAAGCACAGCACACAACGATTAGACTCCTTTTTGAAGAAAAGGAATACTTATACACTCAAAGGGGTGATCACACGGCATACTGGGGCGAAATCGGACTTGTTCAAAGTTATTTTAATTAATACCGATAAAACTAAATACGAGAACTTTTCTCAATTTCAAGATGAAAAAAGCTTCCAGAATCGTGATCCGAGCGGAACGTAGGTATAACTATCAGCGCAACCAAAATACTGAAAACCGGGCTGGGTCAATTCTGGAACCTTCAACCAAGTCTGATCTCGCCGTTTGGAACTTTGGATTCCATAATGAATAAGTGTTTATTACTCACTCCGCTATCTGTTTTCTCAGTGGATAAACTCATATTTGTTTATCAAAATAGGTCCGAAAGCCAAGTCTGAAACTAGGCAAAAACCATTTTAACAACATGGCGCAATAGAAGAAAAATAAAAGTTGCAATGACGTAGGCAGTCTATGACAAACCCATAAAATGTACGGAGGTGGACACGGAACGTTGAAAATATAATATTATAGTTTCTATTTTTAATATTAATACATTCCTTTAATACTTAAATGTACATAAAATATTGTGTTTTGAATTCCAACTTTATTTTTGTTAACGATTTGCTATATTTTTGTACTTTAAAGCAAACAAAAGTTGTTCTTTAAGAAGATTCTGTTTGTCAAACGGCTATGTATACTTATATAAAGTATAATAATATTATTATACAAATCAATCAATACACTAAACTTATGATTCGCTTCACTCTGTTCTGGACTTGTTTTCAATTGCTTCAATTAAACGCAGGGTGGTCTATTAAAGGTGTTCCTAGTCGTCAATTGTCCGCAGCGTTGGCCGCAATTCGTTTGGTTTTGCCTAAAACCCGTTCGGTCCGTTATACAAACAGAATAGCTCTCTTATAGGCATGGAAAGGGCTGAATTTCTAGCACGGCGAGCAGAAATATTCCCGAATTAAGGAGCCGCCAGTGACGTGTTTAGGATACGCGGAAGCATCGCCGGGTACAGACGTACTAAGCCCTCGTTTATGTCGGAAAAGATGGCAAAATAGCAAAATTAGAGTAATATATGAATGGAAAATAATTTGCAGAATAACATACTAATATAAAAAATACTATTTGAAAGTAAAGTGTTTAAAATATTGAGTTAATAACTATTGGTCGAGATGGAATAATAATAACCGAGCTAAGATATCTATATTAAAACTATTTTTTAAGAAATTAGGTTAATTATAAGTTTAGTTCATAATCTGAACGTAGGTACAAAATTTAAAATTGTGGTTGACCGTTGTAAGGCGTCGTGCGGCTGGCGCTGTACAACACTGCGGAAATCGATTAATTCGCAGTGGGTCGAAAGGTGCAATCGGGGCGCAGCAACCACCCCGACCACCCGGCGGCACAGCATAAAAACAACTTTATAAAGTTTACAAACATTGTATATAAATTATATTAAAATTTATAAATATATATATATAGATAGAATTGGTTGTTGAGGGATGCTGGGTTGGCCGGGGACGGGGGTCTAGAGAATTTGTTATTCAGTCAATGCTACGCAGCGAATTTGTGTCTGCATCTCTTCGCTAGGTGCAGCATATACAGTCTCTCGTCGACTGGGTCTCGCGACGACTAGCAATCCTTTAACATTGCTGATTTCTCTATTTCTCCGTTTATACGTAACATAGGATAGCCCCGTTGACAGTCTCAAAAGAGCTGAAAACCCAGAATTCGCGCAAACCTGCAGACTCTACTGACACACTTAGTTTTCTAAGAAAAAGAATATTGTTACTAGTTTTTCGAGTGCAAATAAAAATCTTCTGAGAACAAAGAAGTGCACCTTGTTATTGTAAGAACAAGAAGTAATAATAGAGTGTTAAACTGGGAATCATTAAAAATGAACTTCAAAATATAACAAAAAGTAGCAAAAATAACTAGGTTTCCAGCACTGTATCGTGCAGAGAGGCGGCAATTAATAAAAATGAACGGTGAATCGGTGGATTTGGAGCCTTTTCTTCAGAAGTACATTCATTTTTATTCAACAGCCCCAGAGATAGTTTTCCGGCCGGCCCGGCCTGGGATTCAAAATTTCAGGCCGGGCCGGGCCAGGCCTGGCCGGATAACCACCACTGAACAGCCCTGCCTTCAGACTACTACTCTGGACACCTAGATATTGATGCAGACTATATTGGGAGCCCTGGTACCTAGCATATACGATAAAGTGTTGTTAAATATACCAAATACTCAGTTGAATTGATTTTATTGGTCTTATTTTACGAATGTTTTTGTTTATATAAGAGAAGATGGTGCTATATAACAACAGCATTGTCTGTGGTGCATTGCGTTTACACGTGTAATCACACAGATGTCGTTGGAAAGAAAGATAGGACAAAAAGACATTCATTAGGCAATTATAGTCGGTGGTTTCGCTTTTTAGTTCTTTGCTTTTAAGACAACGCGAGCTGCAAATTACGACTAGTTGTTACCAAATATAATACATATTATGAGGGATAATTATTATGTTCATTCGGTACGGTTTTTGAAAAAAGAATAGGAAACGGTGCACCGGGAAATTGCTACCCAAAATTCGGTTACCGTTTAACCGGTATATAGTCTTATTCAAGAGGAATAATGGAGTGTAGCTTGGGTATTTTAAGGATATTTTGCGTAGATTTTCGGTTTTTGACTACTTTCAGAGCCATTTTCAAAGAGATTCTTTTTTAACACTCCATTATTATTCTTGAATAGAACTATATTGTTTGCCCACCATAGTTTGTATATTTGGAGCCTAGTGTTCACCTTTACATGTAAATTTATATTTTGCCTAGTATACGACATTATTAAAAGCATATTCTTCGAATATGATGTGAAATATCATTTCATCTATCACGATTTCTTGAAAACATTCTAAAATAGCTTTTTAATAAAATTGTATTCCAAATATTACAAAAACGTCGTTGTGGGTGTAAATTGTAGGTAGAATTGGCTCTGCTGACGTCAGACGTCCCGTTACTAAAGAACCACTTGATTGAGAAATGGCCCCCGCTAGAAAAGGGCAAACAGAAGCAAAAAAAAAACCAAAAATATCAAAATTTCATATATTTTTAGTATAATTCAAGGCAAAGATGCCGCTTTAACAAATAAAAGACCCTTTCGTAACATTTTTCCCTTGACATTAAGTACGCAAATATCTCATAAAAATACGCAGAAGACAATGGCATTTCATGTAAAACAGGATAAAAATGAATTAGAGGATGTACTTTATAGCTTTCGAGAAGAATTCATTTATGTATAAACTATATTTAAAAGGGAAAGTTCTCGAGTTTTATCATTAAATGCCTTTATTTTGTAGTATCAAAGAGTTTATATAGGGATTGTATTGAAAGTTTCCCGAAAAACAAGCAAACTTGTTATTATTTAATATATTTGAAATGTTTTAGCAATAAATCTTGTGCATGTTCTTTTCTTATTGGAAATGGCATAAGGATAAGTCTTTTGGGAGAATATTCGTGCGCCGAACGGAGCGAGCCGGACCTCTAGAATGAATGATTTACTTGTTCTTAGGAAAGAACCAAAAGCAGATTTAGGAAACATATTTTAAGGAATGGAATGTAAAAGAATATAGATACATTAAAGAATTTCCTTTGAAAAACTGTATACGTTCAGAAAAGCTTATCAAAATGAAGTTATGAAAGTTGCAACAAGTTTAATTAACATGAACAATAAAACCAAATAAAATAAAACTTTATATTTATATTTATATTAACCTATGAAACAAACTTTAAATAACTATTACTTGGTTGTAATAAACGTAAGGGGTATGGAAAACAGTTCACATTTATTAATTTGGATTCCAAAGTATAAAACAGTACGCTAAAATGGATCGCTAGTTTGCAAATATTTTCCCGGAATGATCTCTCTTTTTTAGAAGAAACAAATTTGTATTCCATTGAAGCAGCTGCTGCTCCGACAAATCCGCCGCAATTTAGCTGTGCCAAATTCAGTTTTTGTCCTTTTCCGACACGGCAGTCTGGCGCAACCACCACTCCCCAAAGGCCAAAAGTACTGTCGAACTAGAGGAAACCAGGAATCGAATCGGCAAATTACCGGCGCTTTTGCACTACATATATATTAAAAGTGGCTTAAAGTACGTAACTAATCTATTTTTAATGTAATTTTAATATTAAATAAAAGTATAACAAATGTATGTATGAATGTATACTTCTTTATGAGAATAGACGTGTTCGCACGGCTTTATGTCGATTTTTAGCGAACTAATTCGATTTACTTCGGAAATTCTGCGAACATTCTTGACTAAACTGGATATAGTTACTAAACAGAAGCTATTTTTGCAAATACTATCCATTTCAAGCAAATGACTTTACTATTAACTATATTCTGCTGCAAAAACTAGGTTTCTGGAGAGTATGCAGGATAGAACCAGTGTTAAGAATAAGTCAATGAATGGAATCAAAAGTACATTCAGTTCAATCTAACACCGCCTATCTCCAGGATTCTGCGATGGAAATACATACAATTCTTGTAAACTTAAATAAAGTTAAAATAGAGAAAAAGTAACATTAAAGCGCTTTAAAACATTTAAATGTGTCTTGTACGCTAAAATGTTTTTATTTTCTTAGCGGAGGGTCTATTTCGGTGGAACATTTGGTGGTAGTTGAGTAGTTCATACAAGGTCGTCGCCGGACAATTCAAACCGAAATTTAAACTAAAAACTAATGAAAACATGTACAGTGAAGGGAAACCAGGAATAAAATGTTATTTCATAGAATTATTATCGTTTAAAACGAAGTTCAAATGTTTCAGATAAGAATGAACGATGAAATGCATATCAGATGGTTGGAAAGATGCTATTTTGTATAGAAATGATTGAGTAGTTTGCAAGTTCCGGTGGTAAAGTTCATTTTTAAATTTTGATTCAGATTTGAGTATTTCGAGTGCAATTAAGTTGTTGATTTGATTAGCGCAAGATAGTACGGGTTTTCATTCATTTCTGAAAAATACCCCCGCCCGAACAATTTTTTTACAAAATTTGCAGCCTTTTCAAAATTTTCGATTCAAAAGGTTTGCAAATTCGAGGCTCAAGTCTGCAAAATGTTCTTAAAATCTTTTTCTATATAACTCTTCGTTTTTTCTCAAAATCAGTCATTTTAAGCCCTTTTTCCCATGGCTTTGTCAGTTTTATAAAGTGTAAAGTAAAAGGGCAAATTCGACTAGAAATGCACCTAAAACACATAGCTCTCAGCTTTATTTGTATTAAAACAAAAGGTTATAAAAATAATAAAGTTATAATAAAGTATATTTGTTTTAGGAAATAAAATACCCAAATAACTTAAATGTTTTTGATTAGATAAGAAAAGAGATTGACACGACTGGCAGGTGACAAAATAGGAAGAACATACAAGCTACTTTGACCGGTTACAAGGGGGAGAGTTAAAGGACTGGGGGTCCCGATAGCATTAGACCTTTAAAATAAGCAGTATATTAACAATGTGTTAATGTGGAATATAGGGATTGTAGTAGTTAGTATTTTGATAAAGATGTTTGAAGGATGCTTGTATGTATAGTAGCGGTTCAAAGCCCAGATGATGGTATGGTTTTTTTAAATGGCAACCAAATATAGAGAGAGAGAGTCCGATTCAAAAGTGATAATGGAGTGTTGAAAAAGAAATCTGGTTCAAAATATACCCAAAAGTACTTAAGAATACTCAAGAATACTCCATTATTACTCTTGAATCAGACTATAGATGGATATTTTCTTGAGTTATTAATTCCAACTCCTCAAACGACGCATGTGTCTTCAAGTTCTTATACTTTTTATGCTTAATATCAGATTTGCAAAAACCTCTAACAATGAAATACATTACATTGCAATTGAATACAAATGTGCTAAAATAGATTGTTGTAATGTTTCAGTACACGGCGTCTTTTTGCTGGCCTAAACTAGACGGCGTCTCTGCAAAGAAAACACAAAGAGACATGGAAAGAATAGAGATCCGGAAAAGAGGAAGAAACATTTAGAAAAAGGAGGAAGGACAAATATTATGAGAGCTATAATAAAAATAATAATATTAATAATAATAATAATAATACTATAGTTAGTTCTTAAACCTAAACATTGTGTGCGGTATGACAGTAGGGTTCTTGCACACTATATGGTATGCTAAATGAGCTGTTTTACTTCAGAAGACTCCGGAATAATTGGCCGAAACCCTGCGTAGAAGAAATCTACTGTTATTCTGACATTTGCCACTCAGGAAAATAAACACCTTTCAAAATGAAAGACCGATGAACTGAACCGTTTTCAATTTACCAAATCTCATAGGTTGAAAGAGACTTTGGGACTTTGCAATGGATTATGTTAATTAAATCCTTTTTAGAAAATATTGACTGTTGAATAACATAAAACAAGTGAGTGATCTCATGTAGCTTGTGTTTAAACAAACCTCAGTTATTTATAAATGTTATGACAAATGTTATGACTATTTATTTGAACTGTTGATGGATCGCTCGTTGTTTAACCAAGGCTTTTTAAACTCCGCATTTAGCCTATCCACATTAAAGTACACTTATAGCGAGCAAAACACAATTAAACTGAAATACGTGACCGGAAGTTTTTCCAAAAACAAAATCTTGATAATTGTATAGCGTTGTGTACCAGGAACTGGGTTTTAAACTCAATTTAAATATTTGCAAAATTATAGAAAGGGCGTTTGAGGGCATATTAAGTTTGTAAAGTTCGAATCAATGAACTGTTCAGCTTAATATCTAGGATTCATGAAGAATAATAGTTTATATCATGAAAAGTAAACTATATAACAGAAAAGTTGCTAACTTTGGCTATTTTCTACAAGAGCTAGTCTGTTCTTTAAAAATCGAAGTTGATTCCCAAAAAAACCCTGCAAAATAGTAGATTCCTTCGTTTCCAGTACATTCTTATTCATTCATGGGTTGCTCGTCGTCTTGCCCGCTTTAGTCCGAAAAAGGGCGTTTAATTCGCCATAAAGCCCAAAATTGACGTTTTTGAGGACCCGGCTGGCGCAAAGAAACATCGCGCCGGTGGCGCGGTAGCCGATAAGTCGCCAGTCGATATCTTTAGAAATCAGCGAGACAGCTGGAAATGAGAGTATCACAGAAGAGAGGGAAAAGAATAAGGGAAAACAAAAGTCACGCGATTTGACTTTGTTCTGAACTGACTTTACTAACTGAATGATTTCAATGAATTACAGTAATCGGTCAAGAGGCCGACGAAGCGACGCGTTTCGTTGCGGGAACCAACAAACCAGGTGGTCTAAGCCGAGTGAGGAGGAAACATCAAACATTAACTATATAATGAATGGGGAATGGTCAATAAATAATCGAGTTAACAAGTATGCGTCCCCATAAATATGCCTTGTGAAAAAAGTGGCTGCGCCAAATCGGCCTATGGCTTAGGGGCGAAGCTTCTAACCATTGAAACACTAATGGTAGTTCGTAGAATAGCAAGAATAGTGCGAAACTTTTGAATACACAAGTTATCGACGGTTTTCAGGTGAACATGGAGCTTCCTCGGCTTTATAATAGGTTTTGGTAAGAACTAGCAACCAAGTTCAGCTTAGTTGTTTTCTTCTAAAATTCAGCTAAATCTGACCTTTAAAACGGATTTCCTTCCTTGCTAACTTCGTATTTCAAGCTTAGATTTCGATTCGAAGAGAACAAAAATCAAAAATGTGCTGGCTGCTCTTTGGAATTGCCCGTTTTGTGCAGCAAAGGGGATGTAATCAGGCTGGCCAGAACAGAGAAGATGAACAAGAAGAAGAGAGTGCAGAGACAAATCGTTTAAAGACTTAAAAAGTGTGCGATTGGAGCACGAAAATGGAAAATGAACGGGTTTTTATAAGTTAGTAGAACTTCGTTGCTCATTTCAGCATCTTTAGGAAATTAGAAAACTAGAGACATATTTAAAATTAAAGCTCGTCATTGGGGGCCGGGATACGAAGACCTGGCTCAACAACTATAGTCTAATCCAAAAGTAATAACGGAAGATTAAATCTTGAAATCCTCCAAAATGGCTCTCAGAGCAAAATTCCCTCAAAATACACAAGAGACACTGATTCGACTATATCGCATTTTATTGGAAGGCGACTGGATGTTTTTTGTTTGTTGTAGCAAATTAATACATATTAGAGGCATAAATATGAATCTGTTCATGGCCGGACCAAGAATTATTGACCACGGGCCTGCCGGTTCCCACCCTTGAATAAGTAATAACTAGTACAGCGAAAAATAAGACATAGAAAGACCGGTTACATACAATACATGTATAGTAACAAGTAACTGAGAACTGTTCACTGATACCTATTAACTTTGAGACCAAAAACTTAAAGACTAAATCTCACTCCGTGCTTTTCACAAATTGTCCTCTCTGATATTTTTGATTTTGCCAGGCAATAAAGTGTGTTTAAACAGTTGTGACTACATAGAACAACAATCGGAGAAGGCAGATCAACTTTAAGATTGAGCAAAATATTATCTCGAAAGTTAATTACTTTAGATTTGATTTTAAAAATGCCGGTAGGGCTTTCATATTTATCCGGGCTTTCGAGATTATACATAGTCTGTAACAAGCAAAAGACCTCAGAGCGATGTGGTATACATAGACTTTCGCAATTGCGTATTTGTCTTTTTCAGAACACGATACAAAATAAAACTAGTACAATAATATTTTTCTGACATCAAACAAAAAATTGCGCATTGAGCCATATAATGGAAGTTTAATTTTGCCACAAAACGAGCGATTTTTGAATACTTAAACAGCACCGCTCAGTGCAGTCTTCTGTTTTGCTATGGACTATATTATTTCTTTAATCCTAACCTTATGATACTTAAAAAGAATAAAGCTAATGTAAAAACGCAACGTTAGTTTCGAACTTTATAAACATTCGCTTTTCAACTATACAACTAAAGTCTAAAAAGCCATTTGACTAGATGGACCGAGTGCCGGAAATGACGTGCATGTGGATGAGGTAAAAGGGTTATTTTAGGTAATATAATATGATGAATATGGGAGGAAAAAGGATATGTTCAGAAGGTTTGAAACATTTTTAGGTAGTAATAACTTACAGAAAATAGGAATGATACATGGAAGTTGTATATATTTTAGATAGAATGCATTTGGCATGCAAAAAAACACTGCTTTTGATGAATAAGATCGAATTATAGCACTTTATGTTAGTTGAAGACAGAACTCTTAACGACCGTGCCGGTGTTTTATAGTAGACGGATGAATCGTTTGCAGAGGTGTACTGTAGAATTTAGAAGGAGCGCGGAAATAGAAAGAAATTGTACAAGCTACCGATATAATTGTGCGCTCGCCCCACAATAAATAGTCCTTTAAACTACACGAGATTTGTCCGTAGACTATAGTTAAAGGTCTGGTTGATGGTTTTCACAAAGATTTTAAAAGTTGTGTATTTAAATATTAAAGTTGTTTTGCTTTTAGAACTCGGCATTCTATGAAATCTTAATGAAAAGCAGTCTGAACTTAGAAAATGTGCGGGCAATTAATAGACTTGAGTCCGACTAGATGATACTTTCAATTTCTGGTTTAGATCTACCAAATATTACATGTTCAAATGATATCAGTACAGGTGGTCTGTCTATTCTCAAAAGAACTGATTTGTGTCATCGACAGAATAATCGATATTATCGATTTTTCTCTTGCCGCAGAGAACGCAGACAACTAATTGTACTAACTTTTTAGTGAATTTGAAACCGGAATTCTTCGGAGAGTATGATTAATTGCAAATTTAAATTGATACAAATTGTTCTAACTTGCAACTGTAATTAGGAATTTCGGCGAAAAACATGATACTTTTTCAAAATTTGTCTGTTTTGCCCAAATATGAAAGAAAACGACGATGAATAACATGGCTGAATTGAGAAAAATAAAAGAAAAACCGTTCGCGCGACCGCCTGGTCTGTTTAATTTCGCTCATTTTTCTGTGTCCGGCTACATATGGCGAGAAATTCAAGGACTGTGCGGTCAGATTGGCTAAACAGACCTTTAAAATAGGACAGATGACTGCAGAAGGACTAATTAGATTATAGGCAGGCTTAGAAACTCGTTGAACCGGGCTGAACTGAAAAAGTTCAGGAAAATTCGCGGAAAGCTTTGAAGTTTCCTGCGGATTGTTGAGAAAGAAGGATTGAACTATTATAACTCAATTCTTTGTAGTTAAAAATATTGATCAAATGTCTTATTGCAAGTAAAAGAACAACTTCTTTAGAAACACAAAATAAGAAAATCTAACAATCTGTTCGATCTGAATCACGAATACTAGGCGCCTATGAGTCAGCAATTCCTAAAAAATGTCTTTCTTTTGTGGGCTTGTCCACAATGAGTCAGTGGATCAATAATTGGAAATTAGACAAATTATAGATGAATAATAACACAAAACTACAGTAATCTCTAAACTAGAAAAGTGACTTTTAAAATTCGCATGAGACCAGACCCTCCAGCTGGCCGGGCCCCCCTTAAGCCCGGGCGGGTTCGAGCCCAAGTTGGATGGTCTGCATGAGACTGACGAAGTGTTAAATAAGAATGACTGTACTTTTGAAGAAGAGGCTCCCAATGCACCCATTTTCAATTAATCTTTATATAACACCGCTGCTCCCAGGATACTGCGCTATGAACCGTGCTTTTTCAGCAGACTAGAACAAGTAGGCTAACATCTAACAGTTCAAAAGTTATGTATAGTCGGCGAACAAACGATATGCACCTTAAAGGTCTGAGTTCTCAATTTAAAATGCGTAAAATAGTTATATTCATTAGGATAAATTGATTGTTTCTGAAATATATGTTAGATATGGTGTTGTACATTGCATCATTGACTAGTCCGCGTTTTCGTGCACCATTGATCGGCCGCGCACCAATAAAATTTGCAGTTTGTACCGTATACCCTTTGCAGAAGACTTTGTCGCCGACTATAATGAGATAATTAGTCTACCATAATGTCAGTCAATTTTATCGCAAATCGTATAGTTGGGCTTCCGTCTGCAGTTCAGTTATTTTTATGCAAAAAAGTTAAAGATTGAAAGAAAGAAAAGAAAATAGTCGGAAATGCTATCAAATGATAAAAAACAAATTAAAACTAAATAGTGTAAAATTTTGTTTACTCTACTCAAATGGAACTAATTGCTTTAGTTTTGCAAGATGTATGATTTGCAGAGGAAAATACTTCCTTTAAGGGGGGAACATCTATATTTTCTTACATAAAATAAGTTACTAAAGTAGATTTTGCAAAAGTATAAACCTTTAACTTTTGATCGGGGTAACTGATCAAAGAGATTAGTCGATTTATAAAGTCTTTTAGTTAAAAATGAAGATACCTTGAATGACTCAAGTTAGCAGCTTATATAAACATTGATTTCTAAGAATAGAAAGACATATATATATATATATATATATATACAAGTCTGTATCAGAGCTAGATTTCCAGCGCTGTGTCTCGCAGAGCGGACGTGGTACATAAATACAGTCTGAATCGCCAGAAAAATGGAGTTTTAAAACAGAATCTCATTGAAAATGGCTCTGAAAGTATTAGAAAACCGAAAATATACGCAAAATATCCTTAAATACGCAAGTAACACTCTATTATTCATCTTGAATCAGACTATAGTTTTGGATGAGAATCGGTAGATTGGAGCGTTGCTTCAAGTACATTCATATTCATATAACACCGCTACTCCTCAGGAAACCGCACTGGAGCTCTTAATACAGAATATACTCTATTCTTAGGGTAATGTTTGTAAGGATAAGTTCAGCTATTTCTAAATTTATCTCACAATCATCCAAAAACGCTGCCTACATCAAAAATCATTGTAATCGTGTGTGGCATAGTTTTCTCGGGAAAGATCAGTTGTTCTTCCATGCGCCTACCACCCCCGCAAAAACCAAAAAGATCAGAATTATTGATTGAAACCGTAATTTAATTGTTGTTGTGAAACCTTACAAAATCATAAATATTTGGAATACATTTGGCTAGCATAGGATGTTTACACAAGGAGACTTTCATACTTACAAAGCAACCGGAAAGTCTCAAACTTAATTAGATAATTAAAAGAATGTAAAGTAATTAAGTGTATAATTAAAATTGACAAGATCAATCCGGGTCCAAAGTTGAGTGTCTGATACCCGTGATCTCGGTCGACAGTTGCTTTGTTTAATGAAAAACAAGCAGATTTCAGCAAAGCTAGGGAACAAAGGAAAACTGTACTATTATAAGGAAAATTTGATGTGATAGAGTAATAATATAGATTTTAGATATGTATTGTTGTTAAATAAATAAAAAAGATAGCAATGCAAAACCTTATTTAGTAAATTTGTTTTCTGGAACGTCAGTATTAAGATTTCAACGATTACTGACAGACAATTGAAAGTTAGAAAGAAACCGTGGTGGTTTAGAATCTTCGGGAATGAATGACCAAAGCCCTGTCCCGAAGACATATCACACAAGAATCTACTCTTATTGTTTGATATATGCAATAACAAGAATATATTACTTTTAAAATACTTTGAAATAAACGGAAAATCTAGCTCAAAAATTGAAAAAGTCAAGTTATCGGGAACCTTGTTGTATAGATAAAAGACAAACGAAGTCCTGAGAGTCCTTCTTGACTACAATTTTCATTTTTCTACGCGAAACATGTGTCTTTGCCGTTATTTGAGAACTTTCCACTTTAAAAAGTAGATTTCTCTTGACTGAATTTGATTTATGATCGACTATTCTGTATGTAAAGCGGGTGGGGCAGACCATCTGGCTAAAGGACTGTGTACTTTGTTTAGAAAAAAAACTCCCGCGGCGAACACGCAGCCAGACTAGATTACGGTACTTTAGATTACTATATGACTGGGACGTTAAATACAACTTATAGTTAAAAGTAATTGGGAAGTTTCTTATAGCAATAAGCTACTTTGAAGATTTGCTATTTCACAAAGTAAGATTTTATAGTATACATTTGGGTGCAGTTTGTATCAAGAGATAGTATCTTGCTTTCGTCGTAGAATAGAAAAGACCGGGTTGGGCCCGGGCAGTTTTAGGCCTGCCCGAGCAACAACCCACAACTGCTGAGGCATCTATAAACTGCCCGGGCACCCAACCGGGCTTTTCTATTCTCTGGCTGCCGATGAGGAGCAACGGCTTTATATTCAAATGAATGGAAAATCTTTAAGTTTGATAAGTAAAGTTGGTTGGTCCTTTTTCAGAATTCAAATATAGTATAAACTGAAATAAAGAAATTGTTCTAACGTCATTTCATGACAAATCTTTACATTTATGTGGGCAGACTAATATTCTAATCTAATGAGTCACTTTGAACAGTTGAGAAACCGTGTTGCTCGTCTTGGTAAACAGAGAATCGTCATATTAAAGAAAATATAATGAGTAAACATGAGAAAACGGACGTTCAGAAAAATAATATTAACGGGAAATGTAGAAACTTTCGGCTGAGATTTGGACTAGTTTTAAAGATCGCTTTCGAGAAGATAAAGATACATAGTCGAATAGATAGGTTCCTAGCGCGGTGTCCTGGGGAACAGTGGTGCTATATAAAATGGTTGAAAAATCGGTTGAATGGGAGCGATTTCTAAAAAGTGCATTCATTTTAATCTAACATTGCCGCTCCTTAGGATTACGCTGGAGACCTAGTTCTTGATACAAACTATAGTCTCATTCCAAAGTAATAATGGAAGGTTATATAAGAATCTCGTTGAAAATGCCTATGAAAGTTTTCGAAAAACCAAAATATACGCAAAAATTACACAAAATATACGTAAGTAACACTACATTATTCCTTTGAATCGGACTATATATATGTATACAAGTATGCTTTGAACAGCAACTAGACTATTATATTTTGGTTAACTATAGTGCGCACCAAAACCTAGAGCGGAAGCGCCGGATGTACGTTGAGGCACGCCGCCGTGCAAATTCAAAGAAATTGGCATAATGCCCAAAATTTCGAAA
>JAQGAV010000133.1:0-45535 GCA_034691345.1 Phasmarhabditis papillosa | reverse complement strand
AATGGGATAAATAAGCTGTTGTTTTCCCAAGCCTTTTGCAGCTACGGGGAGTCGAACCCACAGCCTCAGATCCTCGCAGCCCCTCGCGGATTCAGAGACCGCTGCTCTAACCATTATGGTAAAGCGCCAACTGTCTTAGAGTTTATACCATAGTTCTCTTTGAATATATAAATGACAGGTTCATAATCTTTCGCTCATAACACTTCTTTATATTCTATTCTATTGTGTAAGTTCGTATACTTCATTATATAAATGTTATTGTGGCATTACAATCACTTTGACTAGCCACATTAAAAAGGGATCGCCCACGAGTTGGTATTGCTCGCCTACGGCCGAATTACGATTTTTACCACAAAATCCTTGCAACAATCTTCTTTCTTTACTAATTATTAATTATTACTTTTTTTCCGTACTAGGTAAGTTCAAACATATGGTGTTCTGGTGTTCGGACGGTTATCTTTTTACTGAACAACATTTCGCATAAGCAATCAATACATTTTACTTTAGTGATATATTTCTAAGTTTATTTAGGGCGGGACCACTCTCTGTATCCTCTCGCCAACCGTATATAAACAATGTGAACTGTAAACATTTGAAGTTGAAGAAATATTTGAGATAAGCACGTTAGCAGACTTCGGCCAGGACCGGCCCCGCCCTTGGCAAATTCTCGACGTGGGCATGTTTCTACTGTTTTTATTAATAATAACTTAAATCCAGTTTCGGCTTTTTGGTTCTTCTAAGAGACCACCCTGCTCATAATATTCTTTTGCATAATGTAATATAATATCCTGTTTTTCTTATTATTTCCAGATTTCCTGCAAACAGAGACTTGCAATTAGTTGTTAGGCTATAAATATCTGCTGCAAGATGAATTCTGCATTTTCAACTGTAATATTTCAATAAGAATGAATTTTGAAGTTTGTTGAAGGTGTGCTTTCTTATTTATAAGGAAACTTGTCTTATAAGAAACTGGACAACCAAAGTTTATATTTTTGAGGTCTATACCCTTTTGGAAACTACGTTAAGTCCTAGAAACAGTTTTTTACAGACAATTTTATATTTAACTGGTTTTTCGATTAATAAAAGCATGAGAATGATTCCTATTCTTTTTTAAATATAGTAACTTTACGTATATTATTATTATTCTTCCACTTGCTTGTTCGTTCATTCCTATTTAGTAATGCTAATGCAATGCTTTCTTTATTATGACGCACTTAGCCATGTTCTTATTTTTATTATATAAAAAGTTATTAGGAACTTTGAACGTTCCAATATTTACGAAAGTTATTAGGTTCTATGTGAATATTACTTCTTTTTGATCCACCAAATTGGATTCATTTCTATTTGGATTGAAGTTTATATAGTTAAAAGCTTATTCTGCCAGCCGACTGGTCCCTGAACTTTC
Source organism: Phasmarhabditis papillosa (assembly GCA_034691345.1). Taxonomy (NCBI): domain Eukaryota; kingdom Metazoa; phylum Nematoda; class Chromadorea; order Rhabditida; family Rhabditidae; genus Pellioditis; species Pellioditis papillosa. The sequence continues at coordinate 44,130 of JAQGAV010000133.1, read as the reverse complement.
TAGGTCTTCATTAAACTTGCTGGCTACAAACTTTATGCGATTACTGCTAAATGTGCCTCTACAAACTAATAAAATGAGCATAATCCATTTTCAAACAAAGTAGAACGTATAGTTTAATGCAAGACCTAGATTTTCTTTAAAGTATTTTGAAACTATTTTATTTCCTGTTAGAGCGCGTTTACCGCTGAAGTGAACCTATAGAACTGTGCGCGATGGCGAAGCTTAGGCACCCAGAAGTCGATTGGCTGATGTAGGGTTAGTATACTATTTATTAGAAAGCTTAAGTATATCCAAAAATAAAGTATTTCATCCAGGATATAAAGTCAGAAAAATTGTAAATATTTAGATTGGCGCTGTAATTCTAACTTTTGAGCGCCAAATGTCACTTATTATGTTCTTCAATATCACATATATTCCTTCTTTTTGAGTTCGTTTAAGTTCACTTTTTTGAGTGACTAATCTGGGTTTCGTAGTTTTAATCCCCGGATTTGCTAGATGAAAAACATGGAATTTGGCCCTATTTGGTCAAATGTTTCTTATTAGTGTAATGGAAGAAAACATGTTTTCGTATATAAATTAAAGAAATTGAATAAAATAGTTTATATAATCCTTATAAACTGTGTGACTGACTTTTTGTGTTCACAAATAACATAATCATATTTATATATATTTATTTATGTTTTTTGTTCATGTGAATTCTTTCACAAGTTTAACAAACTAAACTAGCTTAATATTGGGCACGGCTGCTTTTCAAATATAGAATTCTTCAACTAATATTTCCAACTTCCTTTTCCATATTTCATTTCCCAAATAATTCATAGAAATCGTCTCATTTTCTCTGAGGGGGTTTGTTTTTATAAATATTTCATATGTAAACTCAGAAGTTTTGGTAAAAACAAATGTCACTTTGTTTCCTTAAGAGAACATGATTCTATTCGACATGTGCAATTTGTTTTGCTATCGTTTGCAGTAGTAGGTTGATATTTGGTTTTTGAGACAATTCTTTAAAAACAAGAAAAGCTTTGATGGTCTTCCTAACTTTGACAAATCGTTTTTGGTTTTGCGCTCTTTTAAAAGTTTGTTTATTCATTTTACGAAACACTCAATCACAGATGTTTGGAACTAAGAAGTGAGACGAGGGAACCATAGGAAGCGGGACTTCATAGCACAGCACCCAGGGAATGGAGGCGGCGAATGAGAACAAATTTGCAAGAATTCTTTCTTTGGGGGGATTCAGACCATTGATCTCTACCTTATGAGGCAAAGCTCGTAACCACTGGGCCACCAATCCCCCTTTCTTCATAATTTAATATATCTCTGGCGCCTTTGAATCTTTTAAAATAGAAGGTTTGAGGACTTATTAAGCCTTAATTAACAGTTCAACTAACATCAACGTAAGCGAACTATATATTATATGTTTTGGTCTGTTGAATTCAGCTCAGAAACTTCATTTCAGAACATGAACTTAAAATTGCAATTAGTATTTCCTTCGGATGTTTACTCTCCACCCAGTGCTCAATAATTAGTTTCATAAACTTGAATATATTGAGCCAAATCTGAACAGCAAAAGGTTATGCAAGCAGATGAAGAACTTATTTTTAGAAACTAATATATAAAAACTGGTTTAATATTCAAAAGAATGGTGTTATTAGTTCCAAATTAATCTTAATAAGTGTTTAACCTGTTTTTATACGCCAAGGCACTTATTGTAAGCGTTGTAAACTTAATAGAGTCGACACATATTTTTATTTGTTTTAGTATTACTATTGCTTGGCTTATGACCTTATTCTTCCTAAATCTTTCTTGTTGTATCGTCAGCGCCAAGAGTAATGATGGAGTGTAAAGAATTCAACGCTCGTCTGATCCCCTTTTGCAAGCACCGCGCCAGCATCTGGCGGCTATACTCCATTCAATATTGTACTTTGCAAGTACAAGAGGGTAAATTGCATGCAGGTGGGTGTAAAATCTTATAAATACGCAAGTGACACTCCATTATAACTCTCGACGCTGACTATTTATGTGTTAAGATTCTTGCGATTCTTAGAATTCCATAAAACAGGTCGTGTCCATTATTTTCGAATCTTCACAAGCATTTCTGTAACTAGTTTTAGTCTGAATCTTCCCTTGTTTTTGGTTTTTTGCTTCAAAATAGTAAAATGCTGATGCTCCCTCCTCCAATCCCGGATATTAGCTTAGCGGGTGGCGCATATTTGCAAGAAACTGCAAAACTCTTTAAATTTACATAAATTGTGGCTGTCAAAAACATCGTTGCGCTTTCAAAGGAAGGATTTTAAGCTTTCTAATAATGAGTTTGTCTTTAGTTTGAAAGTGAATTCCATTCCTCGTTTATAAATGAAGTACAGAATGCGAACATTTTCAAATGATTCTCAAATTTTGCTATAGTTTACATCTTTATAAAAAAAAAACTGTTTATTCCGTATAGAAATGAATATCACTTGACGGGTGTTCTTGTTATTCTTTTCATCTTTGGGGCAGCTAGAAGTCGGTTATGCGGGAATCATAAGAGAACATTCAAACATACATCCCACGGTTACTCAATCCGGCTTGGGACGGGGGAGGAATCGAACCCACAACCTATCCTCCTCACGGATTCAGAGGCCCGCGCGCTACCAGCTGAGCTACTACGCCCCTTTTTTCATCTTTACATCTTTAAATCTACTTATCAAGCCATATTTCTAGAAATTACTGTAAAAAATTCGTAAACGACTGTTTCAAGTAATTAATTTTCTAAAAACACCTTTTCACATATATTTTCCAGCTTCGGCAGTTATTTGCTTTTGATATTACTTTATTCTTAAACCAATTTGGCTTAGAAGTATCTTGTTTTCCCTTTTTTACTAATTCCAAGTCATTTACTCAAAGTGTTTTATGCAATACTGAGATTAATCTTTTTGAACGAGAAACGTGCACGAATAAAAGGATATCTCCACAAAGATTGATATTTGCAAGAAATTCCCGCTAGGATAGAGAAAAAGTATTGTTTCTGATAGGCAATACGATTCCGATAGAGTACTTCTTCGGATTTATTTCGCAAGAATTTAAAATATACTAAGTTTTATAAAACAACTTTGGGCTTCCTTCTGCTGCCAAATGTGCGGGTGCTTTAGCCCAGTGGTTAGAGCAGCGGTCTCTGAATCTGAGAGGATCTGAGGCTGTGGGTTCGGTTCCTCGTGGCTGCAGGAGGCTTGGAAAACCAGCAGCTTATTTATCCAATGTTTCGTGCATCCGAAGGCTGAATGTTAGAAAAAAGCCGCATCTGCTCAGAATATTCCGGAATGAATGGCCGAAGAAATCTCCAGTTATTGGGTGATATGTGCGATTTCAGGAAATAAACAACTTTTTAGCTGTGGTTCTTTAAGTGTAGGTAGAAATTCGTTTGAAGAAAGTATCTTCTATTTTTACTATAACCAAGCTCTATTGTAGAACTGTACAACTACGTAACTTCTGGATAACTCTTTTTCAAATTTGGTTCCTTTTTGATTTTTTGAGTTTTAGATATTCACTTCGAAAAAATTACGACGAGAATGATTTTGTGACTATTCATAACTTTTACCAGTTGGTACTTTGCACTCATCCTAAGCCAGCTTAATATACTTTCTTAGTTACCCTTTCTTAATACAAAATATGCAGTTACTTGTCTTTTCCCAATATGAGTAAGCAGTTTTTGCGGATTTCACAGCCAAGTTCTCATGTTTTACTCTTTTAAATTTAAATTATCAGTAGACAAAATATTACAAAAGCTAATTAGTCATGCACACGATCAAATTCATATAAAGTTTACTCTATCTGGGTATAGTCTTTGGACTTATTCTTGCAAAGGGTTATGGTACCAACTGCAATTTTAGTAGATCTTATTAGAGCAATTACAGCAACGATATGATCTAATTCTAATTTTTTACTTCTTAGGCTGCAAGGGATTAGTCCGCCACCATACAGATTACTTTTTCAAATGTTTGTAAGTAAATTTGTATTTTTTAGCACATTAGACTAGAATAGAATAGTTTTATTGTTTACCGTGACAGGGTAATTAAACAGGATGAAGTATCTACAAATAGTTTATAAAAAAAAGTTTCCTAATCCCTAATCCCAAAATGCTCATTTGCTTCAAAGTTATCCAAAAAAGAGTAACGTTTGAACCACTTTCATTCTTTATTTTTCTGTTAGAAGGAATCCTTACAACTATAAGATAATTCATAAAATAACCGACTAATCTCGTATAAAAGTGTTCTCTAAATCCGGAATTCGTGACTTTCGAAGAAAATTAAAAATTCAGCTTCTATAAGTGAAAGTTCATAGAAGCAGTTCCTAAGGTTGGTTTGTATCCCTTTTTCAAAAGCAAGATGGGGTATGAAGTAAGTAAAACGAAAATCAAAATTTAAAAGGAACACAAACCAACTGTTTCACAAAGGAGTCAAAGGGCTCGACGGACCTAATAATAATAATAATAATATTTATTCGATTCATATGCTTAGATCATTAGATGCTTCGTAATTGATCAATATTTCGATTGTGGGCTTGGTTCCATTGAATTTCGTTTTAAAAATTCGCCTGTAAAAATTTTTCGTTCTAGTTAAAGTTTAAAGTTTGTTAAGTTGGTGTACGAAACACGAGATCACAATAATTAGGAGCCAAGAAGTGGGACGAGGGAACCATAAGAAGTGGGACTTCATAGCACAGGGAGCATCCGGCGAATCCGAATAAATTTGCAAGAATTCTTTCTTCGCGGGGCTTGGAAACATCAACCTCTAGTTTATGATGCAAAGCTTCTAACCATGGGCCACCACGCCGCCTGTAGGATATTACTTTTATAAATTAAATATATGTTACATTAGTTACTTGTTCTGATATAACTGGCTTTGCTGTTTTCTCTAGGTTCATATATTTCTAGTTGTGTTTTTAGTTTTCGAGTATCACTTACATACATATTTGAGTATTCTCTCCAATTAGCAGTTTAGTTAAGCAAGACACTTCACACAAACGCCAAAAACCACAAGAATATTCAAAAATTAAGAAGAAAACACAGTTTTTGTAGCTTTAAGACGAGTTCTTTTTAGTTTGTATAAATAGTATATTTTATATATCATACCTAGTTGTAAACATTCAACTATAGTCCATAACAAAAAAGACTGCCGTGAGCGGTGTTGTTTAAGGTTTCAAAAATTGCTCGTTCTATGGCAAAATTAAACCAATTTTTTGTTTGTAGTAAAAAATATTGTTGTACTAGTTTTATTTTGCATCATATCCATAAAAAGACAATACGCAATTGGCAGTGTTGGAATGAAATAAATGTACTTTTAAAGCATTTGAAAGTTTTTAAAAGTATTTTATTTCCTGTATTACTAGTATCACATAAGCCATTCATTCCGTAATATAGCAGATACAACTCCTTTCTAACATTCAGTCTTCGGGGCGTTTTTTTTAAAGAAAAAGCTCCAAATCCATAGGTTTTATTTCATTTTCTGTAACACCGTGACAACCCGTTATACTGCTGCGGAAACCTTACTTTTGATACAGACTATAGAAATCCTCCATCGTGAAATAAGTTACTATTAAACAATCTAGAAATGATTTAAGATTTCTACTGCAAGAGCTCTCAAGTAACTTTACCTGCTAAATGTTCTTTCTTGTGAACACCACGGTCTTACAATATTCTAAGACGATGGCCAAATCCTCAAATCTCATTTTATCGGCTAATTGTAAGCTTAAAAAATAAGATGATTGACATGTTTTCTTCCAAATTCTGGGAACGATTTTTCTATGACACTCCATTTTGAGAGAAGCTGAGACACAAATTTTAAGCTCGTCTGAAGCCTCTTGAATACTCGTGGTCGGATTATTTTGTTTTCCTGTTTTCATTTGAAGATTCTTTCCGAAGTTCTTTATTGAATTAGATTATTTCTCTGAATATTTATTTATTAAATCATATTTGGTGTTCTCTATATACGCATTAGATATTTGGCAATTTATGAAAACAAAATTTTCGGTTTAAATAGTTCATCCAGGTCTGGGACTGGCCTCCCGGCCCGGCAAGGCCAGGCCCATTTCTTAAATTTTCGGTTCCGGCCCGGGCCGATTTTCCAAAAAGTCGGCCTGGCCGGCCCTAGTCTATTTCACGATTTTTAGCGGATATTCTTCAAAAAAGTTAGTTTTCAGTGCTATTTTCTGGCATTAACAATAAGTGATGCAACATGCTTTTCCTATTAATGTTTTTTGATAATATTCATCAAAATAATCACCTAAATCAGTGGATTTTTCATCAAAATTGTCCCTGGGCCGAATTTCTGAATTTTCGACCCCGGCACGTGAAATTCCCAGCCCTAAGTTCATCAACGATTATGATCCCATTTTAATGAATAAGTTCATTTTGAAATCCAGACTAAAACGTTTTACTAGTATAAATTTCCAACAAAGTTTTCTTCTTTTGATATCAAGTTTCGCTTGGTTACTTTCGAACCTAACATGCGTATGATTTGATGAGTTAAATCACTTGATTTTATAATCTTTATGTTGTTGTTGTTTGGTTAAATTACTCTTATTTCCATTACGCTTCAGCGTTCCCAAGACTTTCAATAGTTTACCACAATGCTTCATAAAGAATGTGTTTTTAAACAGTTTGGGTTTGTAGTAAAAGAGTAGTAAAAGATTATTTAAACTATATTCAACAAGATTTTGAACCCTATTTCTGAAATGTTTTAACATCATGGTGCTGTCCTGTGCCGGTGATTTAGCCACGTGGTTAGAGCAGCGGTCTCTGAATCCGTGAGGATCTGAGGCTAAGGGTTAGAAACCCCGTAGTAGTAGAAGACTTGGGAAACCAGCAGCTTATTTATCCCAATTTATGGTAATTCTCGTTGCCTTATAAGAAAACGTATAAACTTACGTTTGCAGTCTATGATAAAAAAATCTGCTAAAATAAGCCGACTTGAGACAATAACATTCCTTGCTGCCAAAATACTTTCACGCTTCGGCGCACACATATTATCAAGTGGACTTATTTTCCGAGCACACTCTGCCTAATTCTTAAGTACTTTATGCAATAAGAGTTGTTCCTAGAAGTTGTTCAGACAAACTTCTGAAACCCCTTCAAATTCTAAACTTTTTTAGAAACATTTCTGGTTTTGAAAGTTAGATTAAAGTTGTTTTAAGCTGAATTGGATGTTGAATTTAGTGAATTGGCTACATTAACTGGGTAGGTGCGTGGGTCAGCAACCCGTGTCTCCCTAGGGAAACTAGGCTATGCAAACCACAAGGCTGATTTAGGACAGAACAAATTACAAATTACAAATGGATAACCTTTTTGAGAACAGAAAAACAAGCTTTGTAGTCCTTGTTATGCTATGTTTCTAGTGTAGAGGCGTTGTTATATTAACATAAATGTTATTGTAAAAACGTCTTTTTATTATTATATATAACCGTCTCTGTCCAGGATACTGTGCACAGTATTCAACAGACTTAAGTATGTTTGCCTTGAGCTCTCAGAACTTTAACTACAAATGTGCCGAAAATATTTATGCTTAGCTTATTTGTTACCGTTTTTACAGAACATCGAAAAATTCTATTAATGTATTGATTTTATTTCTCTTTTGCATTACAGACGTATCTCTCAAGTATTTAGGCAATTCTTTTTGTTAGTATAGTCAGCGCCAAGAGTAATGATGGAGTGTAAAGACTTCAACGCTCTTAGCTCCTTTTGCGAGCACCGCGCCCGTATCGGCTACTCTCCATTCAATATTGTATTTTGCAAGTACGCGCGTGCAATTGGCCTGCAGGTGCGGTGGTAAAAATCCTATAAATACGTAAGTGACACTCCATTATTACTCGCGGCGCTGACTATAGAAACTGTTATTCTCTCGAACAGATATTTTCTTAAATAAATTTGCTTGCAAATTGGAGTGTTTTACTGTCTAAATAATACGTTTACAAGTTATCATTTATAAATTGTACCCGTCAACATCACTCTTTTTCAATCTTAATTCTATTCCAAGTCAAATATGATTAGTCGCCGAGGCCTAAAAAATAGGAAGTTCTACCAAGAACAACATATTTTGTGAGAGAATGAACAATTATAATTACTTTATGTTATTATACATTTAAAATATTTTTTATCAATTCTTTTTTCTTTCTTGTTTAATACTTTTAATTAAAAACATTCGTGCTATTCGCAAATATAGTATGTTGCAATATAGTCGGATTCACTAGTAATAAGGCCGCGTTAATATTATTGGGTTTCCAAGAGTGTTGCAATATTTTGTCTGAATAAAGCAGAGCGAAAGCAATTTGCAATTTGATGATATCGCGCGCGTAGAATGCCCGCAGGTGCAGTGTTAAAAATAACGAAATATGCACCTACATGGCGGTATTACTGTTGAATCTGACTATAGCTAAGTTTTCCAAGCACTATCTTGGATAGGAGCGGTGCTAAATATAATAAATATACTTTCAAAAAAAGCTCCCGGTCCACCAATTGTCCATTGTTTGATATAACATCGCTGCTTGCTTGAATACTGCACAGGAATCTCATCTTAAGATATACTCTATAAACATATGTCCAGAGCTGTTAAGCCCGCGCGGCCTACTTTTTTGCACCTGGGCTGGGCCGGGCCGGGCCGGGGAAGGTCGGTTTTCAAGGTTCGGGGTGGATTCGAACCCGCCAGCTCTCCCTCCATAGTAAAGGTTCATCTTTTACCTTATTGACTACAGGCGGCTGACTGCCCGGCCGGTTATGCATATGTCATCACATTTTCTAATATTCCTAAATATATTTCAAAACATTAGATTTGTGTTCAAACTTTGTGTTTCTAAAGCAGAAAATCTTTCACCCTTAATTAATTTTGAATGGGCCGAAAACAAACGTCTGAGACTGAAAACGGAACTAAACACTGAATATTTACACTGTTTCAACACAAAAACAAACTTTTAACTTTTATTTTCCCAAAGGTGTCTTCTTCTAATAGCTGTTTATCACGTAATCTCAATCGTTTCTGCGAAAATTACAGCTCTGCTTGAATTAGCAATGAACGAACGAAGACGGGTCATTAATTATTACTCTATTCAGAAGGAAGATGCAGGAAATACATGTTTCTTGAACTTGGCTCGCTTTCTTCTGCTTTTCTTTTGGAATTATCTGGAAAGTTTGGCGCTCAAGATACTCAAACCTATCACTCTTATCACGATAATAGTAGATTTCTTCGAGGTGCCCATTCATTTCGGAATTTTCTAAGCAACGACTTTCCCTTTTAACATTGAGTGTTTGGATGCCCGAAACCAGTGCTTGGAAAAGGTCGGGCCGGCCCGGGTCGGCCCGTTTCTCAAATTTTCGGCCCGGCCCGGCAGGCCCGTGAAATTCCCCGACCTGCCCAAAACCTTACCAATGTACCTGGAAAACCCTCAGTTTATACCTTACTTCCTGTGGCGATGTTCCGATATTGATGTGAGTTGACATACTGCAGCACTGAACTCTAAATTGGTTTTGAATCAAGGCAAATCATTGGGCTCCTTCTACACATATGCTTTGCGCTTTGACTATTTTCATATTGTTATTAACTTGTCCTTACTTAAGTTTCGAATACTCTAAACCTGTTTTCTAAATATTTTATAATTTTCTCTCTATGCGCTTTCCTTATAATTATTTCCTGTACCGGATGCAAATATCATATGTTGCATACTCAGAATTTGTCATAAACTTGTTGTTATTGCTTTTTTCTTGAACAATGCTGAGACTTTTAATTTTATCTCTTTTTTAGAATACAATATGAACTACGGTACAGGTCAAACGCCAAAGCTGAATATTCCCCGAATAGAGGTTCGTTTAGCATAGGTTAAAGTATTTCAAAGTTTACATTTCAAAGGGCTTATAGGTTCACCGGTACGAGAAGAAAAGTCAAATATACTATGTAGTAGAGTTGGGTGTTTTGACCCTTCTACCCCAACCCGGTTGGGACGAAACTGTTAGGGGCAAAAATGGGTTTTTAGGTTTCGGGTTAAGCTCAAACCCGAATGTTAACCTGGGGCTCGTTTTTCGGGTCGAGCTGCCCAACTCTACAGTGTATAATAATTTGAAAATTATCAAACGAGTTACTAATTTCGTTTAATTAAGCCTTCACAAAAATAGTTTTATATTTGAGTGAATAGTTATATTTGAATTTGATGAACAACTTATCTTTTAGATCCGACGCTCGTCCACCATGCAATTTCCAGTTAGTGCCACATCAATTGACGAAACAAAACTAGCTGATGTAAGTAGAATAAATGTATTTGGTTGTACGTGGAAAGGGCGCCAGAAATATCATGAATACTGACGGTTTTCTCAAATACCCGTGTTTTTAAGTTTACTTAACAATACATTTATACGTTATTAAGCTATTATTGACACTCGTTTTGTACCAACTGAGCAATTGCGCCTAAGCCTAATTTTATAAGAAACGCTTACGGAACTAACGGAGATGAAAAAGTTATTGCAATCATCTCTAAAATAGGATTTTGGTCATCCTGAGCTTACTTCTCCTGTGCCCTTCTCACTGGCTCCCTTCCCCCCCCCGGGTTCTATTTAAAGTAATAACAATAATATAATTAATTACTAACTTTAGTACTCGAACGTTGTAACTGCTTCTAACAGCTCCTATTCACTGAACTACTCCGATAAATCAGTTTCTTCAATGCGGGCAAGAATGGAACGGTTGGTTAACAATAAAAATGATTATTCACGGGATTCGTTTGATCTTTTTAAGTAACTTTAAACTACAATAAGTTATGTTCACTTCGAAGAATACCATGTGTTCTTATTGCAACTCTAGTTGGCCAGATACCAACAAACTTACCAGCCGCTACCGGCAGTTGACGGCAGTATTAGCTGGCAGCCACTGGTAAGTTTTGTTGGTATCTGGCCAACCAGAGAAGTTGCTCTACTATTCGCGTAGTAATGGTTTAGAGTGTCGGTTTCATGAAAGTTATTGAAATGCAAATCAACATACAAAACAACTGGTTTTCGTTTAAGAATTTGTCAGATATCAAATAATACTAAACAAAATCTAGTTGCATTTGCTTACCTTAATTTACACACATTATTTTAGCTATAGATGCTGTTGTGGCCGTCTTCGCCTCCGACTAGCTTCGTCTATGGTAGCTGGAGTATGCCTGATTATATCCATATTTTGTAAGTTCCGCTTTGTTCTATAATATTAAAAATAGAAAAACTCACGTTGAATGAATGAATATATTTACTACAATACTCACACGATAAGACAATACAGTACTAATAGTAAGAAGAACAGTACTGAAGTTTTTGATTTTTGACGGAATGGAACGTTCTTTATATTTACCGTCAATACAAAAACTAATTACAAATTTTTTCTGATTGTTTCTGGTTGAAAATAGTAACGAACTTTCGAAATATTTTACTGTGGCTTGTAAGTTGACAAAATACAGTGAACATCTAAAATATCTAATTAGAATTATTATTTTTGTATCACACTGAATCTTCTATTTTAGCTCTTTGTGGTCTTCTTACATTGAGTACTTCCTTTTCACAAGACCACCAGTTATACATAGTAATGCCTATGATCGGTGTTGTCCTATTTCAAATAATAGCTTCATTAACTATGTTGGTGGCTATTATTATACATTCACAACATCTAATTATTCCATTTATTGTTAATTGTGTAAGTTTTAAACAGTACAGTGGTTGATATATGCCAACAGTCCTACATAATAATATTTAAAGTAATTTAATTTCCTGTAATCGCACATATCAAACAATAACGGGAGATTTCTTCGAGGAAGGGGTTAGGTCATTCATTCCGGAATCTTCTGAGCAGAGACGGCTCCTTTATAAGATTTAGTCTGCGGGTGCACAAATATGGGATAAAAAAGCTGCTGTCTGCAACTACGGGCAGTGAAACCCACAGCCTCAGCACCTCGCGGATTCAGAGATCGCTGCTCTAACCACTAGGCTAAAGCACAGTTCTGCATAACTATATGTAACTGAAAATTCAACATGAAATAAACTACATATTTGAAATGTTGAGTAACACTTTCTAACAATATTTAAATATGTTAAATTACATATTTTAGTTGATCCATCTTCTTGCTTGCATATTTGGAACAGTTACACTGATCGTTACAAAAGAAGAGATTCGAAGGTATGTGGCTCTAATCAAACTCAGCGTATGCTATTTTCATTTTAAAGTTGATTTGAAGCTTCGAGTTGGTGGATACAACATTTTCATTTAGGCATTCCCCGATTGCTGTAATATCTGCTTGTGTGGTACTATTGGTATACTTATGGTTCTTATCTATTACTTGCATGACTTACATCTTACTTAAGACTAATAATAAATACGGGTAAGTTTTATGGATTAGAAAAACTGTAAATAATTGAGTTGTAAAATACAGAATTCTATGGCCGGGCGAGATGCATCATGCCTGACGCGGCCGGCCGGCCGTGGTTCTGTGGAGCACCGGTTATACTTATATCGTTTCTCAAACCACATTCCGATAATTGTGAACTGGAAAATATAATTTAATATTTACATATTATATAAAGTATATATTATATAAAAACTGCAGTAAAAAGTTTACACCACTATTATTTTAGAGATATGCGCGATCTCGAGAATAGATCCTACGAAGTTGGAAGCAGTTCGTTCATTTGAAGCAACAACAAATTCAAGTCCGAAAGGTCAAGCTGGTTGAATATACGTGTATTTCTGTATGAAACATGAAGTTTCTAATTTAAAAGACATTTTAAGTATTTTTAATGCTTCCTTTTTTTAAGTACCGTGTAATATATTGTTATAAAGAATATATTCATTTTGTCTTTCGGTACATTTGAAGATTACTAGATAGAAGGGACATCCAATTATATCTTATATAATTATATCTTTTCAAACAATCATAAAAATAACCATAACATAATAATATTTATTGAATGATCGAACCATTTAACGAGAAAATAGTAATAACATATCCCTGGGAACCTTGGCCATCAATATGTGGCAACCTAAGGTGATACCTTCATTGATTTAACGGCAACAGAGAGTATCAATTTCTTCTCAGCATCTAAAATAGTATTTAGTTACAAACTTTAGAAGAAAATTAATAATTATATAATCATTAGTTAGTCCCTTTGTCCGTTTTAAAATATTAAGGTTGTTCATTATGATATAAAATAGAAAAGAGGTAATTAACAAAATAAGCCTGGTTTTGTGCAACTAGATATGGATATTTTTTGGTGCGCGGCGAGCCGTGGACAAGAGGTTTCCTGTGCTGAATATTGTGGAGCAGTGTTGTTCTTAAAATTAATGAATTGGAAGCAGTTTCATTAAAGATATATTCATTTCATAAAAACACCCAATTTATGCAGGATAGTGAACTGCAAATAGCTCTTGCAGAAGACTATAAATTACTTTATTCTGAGAGTTCACAACTAACCTAGATGGATGTTTCTATGAATCTTCATATTGTAAATTTGATTAAAGGGTCGATCGCAGATATCGCAGAAATGTGGCTTTTCATCTGAAAACAACGTGAATTATTAAAAACTTATAGTTTAATTAATAAGTTAAATATAATATATTGATTCTTAATTATTCCTTTAAACTAACCGCTATGAAGTCGCTTATGTCGGTTAAGAGTCGATCTATCAAAGAATGTCTTCTTACAAGTAGTACACTCTACATTTTTGCCTAAAAGATTAATTGTATAAAAGGATATTAGAGGTTTCTACTCTAGATCTATCTAGACTTTAAAATTCATCTCAATTCAAAAATACATTTGAACAACAATTTAAAATTGTAAGCGGTAATAAATATAAAGTTATAGCCTGATTCACGATGAATAACGGAGTGTTACTTGCGTATTTTAAGGAGATGTTGCGTATATTTTCGGTTTTCGAATACTTTCAGAGCCATTTTCCATGAGATTTTTTTTAACACTCCAGTATTTATACTTGAATAGAACTATAGAGGTTTCAACTATAGATTAATCTAGGCTTGCTGAATTCAAACATACAATTTAAACAACAATTAAAAGTGATTGTTTCTAATCAATCCTAGAATAACGTTTTCTTACTTTTCTTTACTACCCTTTTTGGGGTCTGTTCATCAGTGACACACAGCTTCTTGTGATTCTCTAGCTCATCTACAGTACTAAAGGTCTCTTTGCATTCAAGGCAGCGGAAATTCTTGGAGCCTAAATTATGGTAGTTAATAGAGTTATTGGTATCAATAGTACCATAGTCGACGGATGAATCGTTTGCAGGGATGTACGGAAGAATTTAGAAGGAGCGAGGACATCAAAAGAAAATATACAAGAAATACGATATAATTGTGCGCTCGTATTTTAATAAATAGACCTTTAACTGCAAGCGAGTCGTCCATCTACTAGACATGTATACATTTAATTGTTAACGTACCTTTATGTGTTAACAAGTGACATTTGAGACTCCAAGCATCTCGGAACTCGTGACCACAAAGCTTACAGGAGTGAGAAGGCGATTCTGAAATATAACCATGTTAGGTAAAAGTATAGTCTATAACAAACAAAAGAACTCAGAGCGAGGAAGTATACATAGGCTTCCGCAATTGCGTTTTTGTCTTTTTCTGGAAATGATACAAGATAAAACTAGTACAATAATATTTTTGCCACAACAAACTTCGCAAAACCATATAATGGAGGTTTAATTTTGCAAAAGAACGAGCGATTTCTGAAACCTTAAACAACACTCAACATACTACATCTTTCCAGGGGAAGGTCTCAACTTAGGTTGGCCTTAGGCCAACTCACTATATCAGCCCTATATTACTATATCTATTGCAGTTTTGGAAAATGGTTTTCGGGGTCTTAGATAGACCCTTTTAGGACTGACTTAGTGAGTTAGCCTAAGGCCTACCTAAGTTGAGACCTTCTCCTGGTTAGTAGAGCATATATAATTTAAAATAAAAAACTTAGAACAAAAAATTATAGTTTTAAAAGGGGTTGTAACTTCTTCTTATGCACATAAGCCTTTCGCTCCTTACTTACTGCTATGTGTCAACGCATGCCTATTCAAATCAGACTTCCGAGCAAATGACGCCTCGCATACAGTACAAGAGTACGATTTCTTTCCTAAATTTCTTTCTTTGTTTTTGACTTTAACAACTAATAAACAAACGTAATATTTAAATCTTAATTAAAAATGGGGAGGCGAACCTATGGGCCCGCCGGCCAATAATCCGGGAGGAGGAAAGGTTGTGGGATTCGACCCCTCCCCCGTCCCCCGTCCCAGTCCAAGATTTCTTTCCTAAAATTATTTTGGTTTTGACTTTTACAATCAATAAGCATATAATATTTACACTTTAATTAAACATAACTCACCGTCATGGCTTCTCATATGAGATGTGAGGTGGTCCATTCTGTAGAATTTCATGTCACATTGAAGGCAGCAGAAGGGTTTATCAACTAAAGAAATGTGTTATTCTGAATAGATTGTTTGTAATAATATGGTTCAAACTAGAAAACTATTTTTCAGACATTACTAAATTAGTTAAATTCTTAACAACTTGCTGTGGTGAGTAAAATTATCAAAAGCACCCAAAGTTATAGTTATATTTAACAGTACATAATACGAATAGAATTGTTTTCACTATAGTTTCTCTCTTTATTGAAACACTATATATTTAATTATAACAATATAAAAATAAAAACTAACCTGAATGTACCATATTATGTCTCTGTAGACCTTGTTTAGTTTTATACTTCTTGTCACATTTAAGACAATTATATGGGCAGTTCTTGGTAAGAGGTTGTCCAATTCTTATTCTGGTGATAGGTTCTCTTTGATCAGAAGCTGAAAACAAAGATATAAACTTGTAAAATATATATTTATTGTATTTGTATTAAGCAATTCATATCATTAACCAATAAACTATTCAAGAAAATCTTCTGATCAATCATTTTAAGCTAACCATAAGATTAATGCATTAATAACTTTAGTTACCTGGCAATTCTGCTTGAGCAGTGGGTTCTCCTTCAACTGATGTTGCCTAAATAGGATAATAAAGCTAATAAGTTAAAATTTCTATTTTTGAATATAAAAGACATAAAAACTCTTAGAAAACCAAACACCGCAGGAAAATGTCTATTGATGTCAAGTACCGGCTTCAACTTATTTCTATAACTAACCACTTGTTCATGTGTATTACAATCAGCCATATCTGCTTCCGCAGATTCACCATTCTCGTCTTCATTAACTTCTTCCATAAAAGTATCCTGTTCATCACCTAAACGGTAAACGTTCAGGTTTTTTTCATTTTATCACTTTTTTTAGGAATGTAATGTTTGAAACGTACCTGACATATTATAATCAATTGGTGTACGAATAATGTCCATTATACGTTCATCAACGGTAGTTGACTGAAATGTAAAATGTAAATAAAAAAGATGTAAAATGTTTTAAATGATAAGTATTGAACGAGGTTGTTATAAATCTTAATATTATAAAAATACCACGCACCACTTGGGTTTCGTCATCTCTCAACTCCTCACTGGCGACACACTCATCTTTTACAACGACAGCTGAAATATGATAACATAACTGTACATCTATAATTTGCAGAGCCCTTGTAGTTAGAAACATATAATAAATATTATAGTTTCATTGTTTTCCTTGGAAAAGAATGCCTCACAACTAAACGCTTGAGCGAAGTTTTGCAATTTTTTATAGCCTTGTGCGGGTGCTTCAGCTTAATGGTTAGATCAGCGGCCTGTGAATCCGCGATTATCTGAGGCTGTGGGTTCGATTCCCCGTAGCGACAGAAGGCTTGGGAAACCAGCAGATTATTCATCCCATGTTTCGTGCGCCCGTAGACTAAATGTTAGAAAGCAGCCGTCTTTGCTCTGAAGATTCCGAAATGAATGGAAAGAGAAGCCCTACCTCGAAGAAATCTACTATTATTTTGATACAGGAAATAAAATAGTCTTTCTTTTTAAATAACCATATCAACAAAAAATATTAACGATCATCTAGTTATCCTTTCGAAAACTAACCAGATGGAATATCAATCTTTCCTGATCCATTACACTGTGATGAAGCTGAGATCGATGAACCAGACTAGAACAAGTATTTTTATTGATCATAAAAAATAGAATATAGTCAGTTTTGAATCAAACTACTGCTACTATACACAATGTAAACCAACCTTCTGGGTTTCGTCCTCATTTAATCCTATATTTTCTTCAGGACAATCAGGTACCTTCATTTCACAACTGTTGTCGATGGGCTCTTCTTTTACTGAAGAAAATATCAATATGTACGTTTGCATCAGTAGTATTTTGAAGAAACTAAGAAAATGTTGAAGATTATCTTTTAAAACCCGACAACAGGATTCTTCGAACTACTTTGATTCAACCGATTTAAGTTATTCATTTCATAAAATAATATGAAAATCAATTTTATTAGAGCGTTACTGTTAATCACAAAGTTCATGGAAATGGGTTCACTTATAAGTACTATACTGCAAAATCATTTTTTTTAAACAGTTACAGTTCTACTAAAAATGTTTAGTATAAGTTAAAAAACTAAAAAAAGAAAGGCACCTACCTTCCCTCTTCACTTCTACGTTCATTAAACATGTGGTCGCATCTCGCTTGACAGCCTAAATGATAGTGGATTAGAATAGTCTATCTTAAGACCTAGGTTTCCAGCGAAGTACCACCAGCGGGGCGCTGTGATGTAAAACATGAATGTACTTTTGAAGTAAACGCGCCGCGTTGACCGATTTTACGTTATTTTTTATAAGGCTGTGGACCCTTGTGGTACTGCGCTGAAGCCTAGGTCTTTAGATGAAATATATTTATTATTTGTTGACTTTCAACCAAAGGCCAACTTTTTCCCGGGGGTTAAAATTGGTTCATATTTTTCAGGCTGGGCCGCAAAATGATATAAAAATTTGAGAACCTCGTTTTTTTCAAATTAGGGTTTTAACTAACCTTCTTTATACCTCTCTTGCTCTTCACATAATTTAGACATACGGAACGGTATTCTTCTAAAAGACTATATTAATTACAGAATATTTGCTTGACTCATTATTTATCTTATTTAAAAGAAGTGTTTTTGTAATTATATGTTTTAATTAAGGAATAAACATAAAATAAAGTATAAAAATAACAAACCTTCAAGTTTAACCTCTTCTTTTATGACTTTTGTCTCAACGGTATTACAGGAAGGGTTCATCATCACAATCTGAAGAATAAACTACTTAAAACTAGATTATATAATAGTAAAAAGACAAAATAATTATATGTGATTGTGTAAAGCTTATGCTTAGGTTGGTTGCCGTACGCTCACTGAGAAGACGCTTAAATAGCTAGGTTAAAGAAATTACGTAAAACAGTTAATTATCTGGATTGAGGATTGATATAAATAATAGTTCATTTCAAGACTTAGTTTTCCAGCGCGGTATCGCGAGAGGGGGCAGTGTTAAAAATAATGAATTTACTTTTGAAGAAACGGACCACGTCTACCGATTTTACATTCGTATTTTATAACACTGCGCCTTGCTTTCGATACCGCGCTGGAAACCTAGGTCTTCAGATAGACTATATGTAACGATAACCAGTAGAGTTGAAAGCTTGACCTGAACAAACGAGCCCCAGGTTGAAATACGGGTTTGATCTCAACCCGAAACATGAAAACCCAATTTTGCCCTTACCAGTTTCAGCCCGAAACCGGGTCAAAAAGATCAACTCTATTAACCACTATACCTTTTCGCTATATATAAAGCAACGTTCAATAAGCTTTATTACATACGAAATATGTGGTTTATAAACTAAAAGCTCTTACATCAACAACAATACATGCAGGCCTGTTAGACAAGTATAACAAACAATTTAAGAATACATGTAACGAAGCTCGTAAATTGCAGAATTCTGCACATAAATGTTCAATTTCGAAAATAAAGAAGCGCTGTTAAGCAATTTAAAGGCATAACTCTCCTTTCTTTATTTTTTACCTCTCCTTTTATTGTATTTTTTCGATACTGTTGGTTGACATGGCCTTTTTGGTCCTACATCCGTCTGAGTTATTCTATTCAAGAATATTGAATATTTATTGTTCATATCATGTATATAATATTCAACACTAAAACATAATACTAGTAACTTTATAAAATAAAACGGCCAATTATGTAAAATAAGTTGTTACAGAGAGAAAATCAATAATGAGACGAATCAGATCATGAGCGAGGCATGTGTATTCAAATTTAAACAAAGAGAAGAACGTTGTTGAAATTATGCAACTTGCATGCTGGGATGGGAATTCCTCCACATGGCCCGGGCCGGGAAAAACGTTGGGAAAATTAGCTGGGCCCAGAATTTATGAATTTGACCGGCCCGGGCAGGTTCGGTTCACCCCTGCATGCAGCTATATGAGACGGATTTTGGGTTGTTCGTAATTAAGAGATTCATGAAAATGGCAAGTGGACAGCGATTATAATAAACATTAAAGAATGTTTTAGAAATATTGTGTTTCTAATTCTATTTTAAGTAATTTATGCTTATTATTCATAGCTTTATAAGCACGAGCATTCTGTGACTATCATATCCGGGAAGTTTTTCACAGTGTAACGGCCCAGTTCGTCCCTGAAATATATACTTTGTAACTATTAAAAATAGAGTTTTGAAATAATCTTCACTGAGCACAATTCGAAGAAGTCTGTGTGATCTTGAGGCTTTTACGCATGATATGGTCTATCTCAAGACCTAGGTTTTCAGCGCGGTATCACGAGTGGGGCGGTGTGTTATAAAAAATGAATGTACTTTTGGAAAAAACGCACCACTCAACTGATTTTACAGTCATTTTATATAACCCTGCGTCCCGCACGTCATACCGCGTTGGAAACCTTGGTCTTAAGATAGACTACAACTGCGAGCAATCTCCATATTTTATATGTTCCAAAACGGTTCTGAGTGATCTTCGTAAAACATATAACAGGTTTCGGGATAAGTTTAGCTTCCAGCGCAGATCCGGATAGCAGCGGTGTTATATAAAAATGGAAAGACGGTAAATTATGAGCCTTGTTTGAAAGTGCATTCATTTTTAGTTAACACCGCCTCTCTCCACGGTACTCCGTTCAAAATCTAGTTCTTGATGCAGAATATAAAGTTGTAAACTGGATCTATATGCTTATCACTAAATTTAAATATCGTACCTATACATAATAGTTAGCGACTCCATTTGACTAGGAGCACAACAAATCTTGTGTGTCTTCGGTAGAAGAAGAGATTGAAGTGTAGCATGATTAGAAGGATTCGATTTCTTAAAATGTTTTTACAATAAATATTTTTAGTAATTGTAATTTACATTATATTGTTTATTTAATTAAATTTATATTGTAAAACTATTTTAATATTAGATACATAAAACATTGTAGTGGAAACATGTATGCTTGAATGCTCTCTTATGATTCCCGCAAAACGACTTCCAGCTGCCCCATGGAAAGAATGACAAGAACACACGTTATGTGATATACATTGATATACGGAACAAGTTGACGCTCTGATTTTGAGAATTCCAAAGTTTCAACATCTTCTGACATGATTTGGTTAATACACTTACCTTTGACAGTGGATAATCGCACTCTCCACTGCATAGACCAGCTTCAAAGAGAGTAGGAGCAATAACAAACTTATCCCATCCTAATCCAGCTATGTCAACTGATAGACTTTTACGAGAACACATCTAAAACATTTAAAAGTTATAACATTGCTTCAACAGTTCTGCTGTTTAGTCGTACTTCTTTTCGAAGTGAAACTAACTTTCCTGTGACTGCCGGTATTGTCGGAGGCCAATCGTACGTGCATTTAAAGGACTGGCACAAATCCCAATAATTTTGAATCAATCTCGTGTAACATGAACGTTGTTATTAGTTGTTTTTTTTTAGCTTATGCTCGCAAATTAGCAACAACAAACAATGTAAATTTTATTCTTAAAAATAAATTGATCCTTAATTTGCAGCCTATTTATTACCTTTTCCTTCTTTTCCTGTTCTAGAAGTACAACTCTAACATCATTAGATGTTTCTTTATCATCACTTTCGTTGTTTTCATCTTCAAATTCTTCGTCTATATCTTCACCAAATCCATTCCAGATATCATCTTTTCTTGCCTTCTTCTTACGGTGAGCACGAATCTGGAATATCAACCCTTACGAGTACTTAACGTCAACAAGTACTATTTTTTATTTAGGAAACATAAAGTCGGCGGACAAACGATATGCAAGTGAAAGGTCTGAGTACTCAATTAAAAGGTACTGAATAGTTATATTCACTGATACAAATTAGTTGTATCTGAAAAAATAAGTTAGATGTGATGTTGTTCACTGTATCATTGAGTAGTCCGCGTTTTCGCGCACCATTGCTGGGCCGCTCTGCTAATAAAATGTGCAGTTCGTACCGTATATCCAAGCATAATTCTTGTTAGTTTACTATAGTTTTGTTTTCGTTTATGGTGTTAGTCTCATTTTTGGGCTCAGTTTGTTTTTGGAACCCCCGTAACATACCTTTTTAGTCTTTCTATCCTTGATTTCAGTACTATTTCTCTCTCTACTATACTCTTTGGCTTGCTTCTTATATGCTTCCATTTCGCGTTGTGATCTTTCTGATGGAGTAGAGCTCTCTTCCGACAAGTAAGAGTAGTAACTGGCTGAAACATTACTGCTGTATTATAATAACTGTATAGCGACTTCCACATTAAAATAAGAGGGCAATGACAACTAAAATAAATATATTAATCAATTTTGAATAATCAATAAAAAGAAATTGTATACTAAGATGTCTACAGCCAGGCCACAATATACCTCCCGAGCCTCAAAGTAATATATATATATAAATATATATCTTGTCGACAACCTTTCTCCTGTGTTTT
This sequence comes from Phasmarhabditis papillosa, assembly GCA_034691345.1. Classification (NCBI taxonomy): domain Eukaryota; kingdom Metazoa; phylum Nematoda; class Chromadorea; order Rhabditida; family Rhabditidae; genus Pellioditis; species Pellioditis papillosa. The sequence continues at coordinate 22,212 of JAQGAV010000133.1, read as the reverse complement.
AATGGTTTTGTTAACAAATAAATTATTTCATTCTTTTGCATTCAAGTATATCAAAATGTATATTGAAAAAATAATTTAAATCTCTTATACTCGTCAATTGTTATGAAAATCGTTTTTCAAAGTTCATGCATTAACCGTTGCTATAGTCCATTTCAAGACCTAAGTTTCCCGCGCGGTATCACTAGTTGGGCGCAGTTTGTATAAATGAATGTAAAATCGGTCGGCATGCTGCGTTTTTTCTAAAAGTACATTAATTTTTTGTAACACTGCACCCCGCTAGTGGTACCGCGCTGGAAGCCTAGGTCTTCAGAAAGAATATACTTGACTTTCAAACGGTATTATAGTCAAATTCAAAAGTAATACCGCCGTGTATGCTGTGTATTTCGTCATTTTTAACACTGCCCCTGCTGGCATTCTATGCGCGCGATATCAGCAGATTGCAAACTTGCTTTCGCACTGCCTTACACAGACAAAATATTGCAACACACCTGATTATTAACACGGCCGTATTACTTTTGAATCCGACTATACATCAACTTCTAAAAAAGTTCGTTACTCACTTTTTGCCTCTCTTCTCTTTCTTCTTGTGCCTTCCACTTCATTTCGGACTTTTTCTCCGTCAATTTCGTTCTTTCCATTGGAATAGATTAACAAGAATGGAGCCGCACGACGTACCATCTCAGAATAGGAACGCATCTTCACATCACGACGGTTGATCTAGAATAATTAAGATTTATAAACTTGTTTAGCATAATTGAGAGAAAACCTTATACAAAATAGTTAAATTTACAAAACAGTTGGAAGGAACTTAAAAAGAGGCTATGCGAATTGTTGGAATCAACCGTTCTCACCAATGGAAGGCAATTATTTCACAAATATAAAATATATAAAAGAATATCATGTATAGTCAGCGCCGCGAGTTATAATGGAGTGTCACCGCATCTACAGGCAGTTTGTACGCGCGTACTTGCAAATAACAATATTGAACTGAGAGTAGCCGCCGGATGCTGGCGCGGTGCTCGCAAAAGCGCTCATACGAGCGTTGAATTCTTTAAACTCCATTATTACTCTTGGCGCTGACTATAAATTGATATAAGTTCTTACCCTAACAACAATTTGTTTTCCTCCTAGTGCATTTGTTTCCACTAATACTTTAGTAGCATCCCATACTACGGCACCATCAACAGGAGTAATGTGGTGAAGGTATTGGGCTGAAATTATCAACAGGTTATAATCAAATATGTCGTTATTTCTATCAAAAAATGAAACCAAGTACACTATTATAAACTAGGGATTGCACAAACCTTCAGTACAGTAATCATTTGTACATAACGATCTAGCTGACAGTGCGCGTGCCCGACGTTTAGCTGACTTTCCACGTCGCAGATGGAAGTGGATTTCACCGCGTTGAAGCTGAAACCGAAATGAAGTTACAAAAACAGTAGTTGTTTTGTGAGCACTTGATTATTTGAAGGAGCTCTCACCAAACTTTATACATCATTCACATTTTAGAAATTATGGATGTGCAGTAAAACCTAATACAACGTTATTTGCTTTCAAAATGATTCGAATGATAAAATCTTTCGAAAAAAAAAATCTTTCGAAAATACGCCTAAGTAAATACCGGAGTTTTGTCTAGACACCTACTTTCTCGCTTCCTAGATGCGATACATCAAAGATAATCACTTCTTGACCATCTATTTTACCTGAAATATAAATAGTATACATATTTTTCCCATGGAAAAGATAAACTGATAAAATTAGCGCTGAAAATAAAACTGGAGTTTGCAGAATCCTAGTTTTCTCTAATGATAAGCCTTTTTTGCCAACTCCGCGCCAGCTCATGGCACCCTCTTCCATACTTATATTCACTTGTGATGTAAGCCGGAAGGCGCGGTGTTAAAAATTCAATAAATACGCAAGTAACAAATAATTATTACTCACCAACACTAGGTTCTATAATTCTAACAGTATTTCCATCGTTAGATCCATCAGCATCAACGAATTCCTCATATACTTTACTCATATATTCGGATACATGGTACGAAGGCTGTTTCATTAGTTCAGGTACTTCTGAATAGATAGATTCAGTTGAATATATACTTCAATATCAATGAAAACAACTTTCTTACATTAGTAGTTGCTCTTTAGCTTCCGCATTTCAACGCATTTTTTAATGTTTTTATGGTCAACGGGCGGATCGCTGGCAGGGTGTCGGGCTGCAAGGCTCACAGCACATTGTGCAATGGAATGGAAATGCGTACGTAAAATATACTCTAACCTCTATTAAGGGAGGGAAAGAGCAGTTCCGGGCCGGCCCGTGGTCAGAATTTTTATGTCCGGCCCGTGCCGCATTTCCAATTTTGAAGGCAAAAAATGACCCCAGCTCGGCCCGAGCCAGCACGCGAAATTTCCTCCCCTGGCCCACATGATGGGCGCTCTAGCGCAACATTTGCAGCTCTTTAGGTACAATCAACTATTCCGTCGACTATATTTAATTTTCAAAACCACAAGTTGATTCCCCGCCGATACACCAATCTTATAGTCAATTGGTGAACTAACAATACTCTAAATTGTAAGTTATTAGATAGTGACTGTTCGAGTGGGGGAAGTCATGCCATATATCGGTTGTTTTGATATATTTAGTTTATAACACTGTTCAGAAGCGGGCGCTTTAACCTATTGGTTAGAGCAGCGGTCTCTTAATCCTTGAGGATCTGAGGCTTATTTATTTCATGTTCGTACCTTCTGGAAGTTTATTGAAATCCAACATGAGCTTGAGCGTCTCCTGTATTACATCTTGATCATCATCGAAATGATGTAAACTCGAAACGGAGCATAATAAATGTAGACTAAGAAATAATTTGTGCAGCATTGCTGCTGAAGTTATTGGAGTAGATAACTCGATTTAGAATTCAATCTAAAAATATAAATATAAAAAAACAGCTAAAGTTTAATGATACTAAACTTCCACGTATATTAAACTATAAACAAAGTTACAATATATATATAGAATAATAAGAATAACACAAAATAATGTACGCAAGTTGAGGTATAATAACCAAAACATCGTAAAAAGGTGTAAAAAGTAGTACAAATTCATATTGTTTTAGTTGATACTACTTTTACATCAATTGACTTTATGGTTTTATATAAATAGCTACCGAGTATTGCAAGAGTTCAACCAGCTGGCTTCGGTTAGGTTGCGCAAAAAATAGAGTGACGTGATTTGATGATTTTACGAGCCAAATTGACGACTGGCAAAAGAAGTTACATATATACAGGGCTGCACATATTGCAAGCCGGGCCGGGCCAAGATTTTGAGGAGGAGGAGTTAAACCGGCCCGATTTGAACAAGCGACGTCACTTTTGGAGGCAGAAATACGATGTTACACTCAGTTAAATGAGCAAGCTCTATGTTGTTAATATTTTATCGGACCCAAGTTTTCAAAATGACTGGGCCAGCCCTGCATAAATCTCATTAAATCTATAAGCTAGGGAAGTTTTCTTCACACAATCAGAGCTCCCTAGGAACAACTTTAAATGGTTAAATCTGAACTTTTTTTATTAAGTAATTCATGTTCATTTATATAGTATTCGAAAGGTCATTGGTTAATCTATGCAACTTTCGAAAGATTTGGTTGAAGCGTTACAGCGAACAATAAACTTTAAATTTAAAAGAACAACACAATCATTTAGCTTCGTGTGGGGAAGGGGAACAAACGTTTTATAAAGAACAACGCTTTTTGTGAATTCGGAAAGCTTACAAAAAAGCTTTCTTTTAGGATATGCATATACATACATGATCCGTATAACTGAACCCTCTCGTTTTCTCAAACTTGGCTTTCCTTAGGGAGCAATTTGTTGTCGCCTTTAATGTCAACTAAAAAGTGATTTGTCTAAAAACGGCGAAAGGTCGTTTTGTAGTCAGCAAGAAAACGAAGATTTGACAATTTTTAAGGTCTTTTGGGAATTGTGGAATGCTTGTGATGTTCAAACATTCGACAATCTAGTGTCTATTTCAAAAGCTAGACTACATTGCGCCGGCCTCATACTATGCGCGGTGTTGTAAATTTTGCCTACAAAAGTTCTCTTGCCCGAAGAGAGGGAAGGCATTTTCCTGCGAATTTGGAGGCAAATTTTGCCACAACGCGCATCGTATGAAGCCGGCGCAATGTAGTCTAGGTTCAGAAACAGACTAAAGAAACATGAGTGTAATTACTTTGATATTACTCACGAAAAGATTATCTTTCTAACAATGGTTATTGAAATCAACGTTCTGGAAGTCTTGCAAAGGTTAATAATAAGTTTTATCTAAGGTGAGACTTAAACCAGCGATTTGCTTTTGAATAGCTTTTTAAGTTACACAATAGGAGAGCATGAAAACATTGTAAAACTTAAGAAATATATCTTCAAAGAAGGTCAAACGGTGGAAACAAATATATTGCAACACAGGTCTGCGCAATGCCGACACGGGCAGGTCCGGGCCGAGCCTTGTCGCTAGATCGCCATAAATATATTCTGTACAACATTAGAAAATAGTACCTAAATCTAATAAGTATTTTGATAACTATGAACAAACATTAAGAATAACAAGTGTAAGTTCACTTTCAATTTGTTTAGTTCGAACGAAACTGCTTAGAAAGGCTAAAAGAAGTTAATTGAACCAGCGACAGAAACTACATTGTGGAGAATGTTTGGTTTGGTTTTCTAAACTTTGCTTAATATAAAACTTAAAAAGACCAGAAATGCATCAATCTGGATGCATAGATGTATTTGCTGAACAAATTAGTATAATTATAAATGTATAGGAGCAAAATATCTCCAAAACTATTAAATCAGTGTTTTTCTCACATAAAACGGCCCCCGTTGGCCCACCAACTGATAAAAGTACAACTATGCAAAGAATATACGTTCCATTCTAATATAGAAGCTTGTTACAGGAGCTAGCTTTATAACGAAGTATTCTGGAAAACAGCAATGTTAAGTAAATATGAATAAACTTCTGAAATAAGGTTATTTAAAAGATTCAAAAGTATTACGGCGGTGTTAATAAGCAGGAGTGTTGCAATATTTTGTCTGAGTAAGGCTTAGCGAAAGCAAGTTTGCAATCTGCTGATATCGCGCGCGTAGAATGCAAGCAGGCGCAGTGTTAAAAATGACCAATTACGCAGCATACACTGCCTTATTACTTTTGAATCTGACTAAAATAATCATCCAAGTTTCTGTTTATTTTCATGTAACAGCTACACAGGATACTACGTTAGAAACATAGATTGTGAAACCGACTATTTCAACCTTGTTTACCCCAGACCAGAGCTGGTTATCCGGCCGGCCCGCCCGGCCTTGGTTTCAAAATTTCAGGCCGGGCCGGGTAACCACCTCTGCCCCAGAGTAAAGTGAACCAACTTTTTGAGAAATGATCGGAGCATTAACAGTTCGTAAGGTAAATGTGTTTAACTACTTGATGCATTGCAAAAATTAGAAAAGAAGATGAGTAGTACTCACAGTCATGTTTATGAATATAAAAGAAAACCGGTACTTTTGATTAAAATGGTTTGCGTCAAGCATTTATACCACGCCAGCAAAGAATACACTAATCAATAGGACTCCAAAAAACCAGAACCGTCAAAACAGAACTATTTTGAGCTGAAAATTTTGCAATCGCCTTCAATTTTCAACGAGTCCCTAAGCAGGAAGTGTGGTTTTCAAACGGAGTACATTAATGAAAATGTCTATTAATTGTTAAAACAATTCTAAAAGTATCAAAAGTGTGTATTTTCTAGTTGTTGGCTCTCGTAGGTTGACTGATAAGAGACCCCAGAGAGGTCAACTAACAGACAAGCAGGTGAATTATGTGGGAAAACAGCCGGGTGCTAAATAAAATGGGATTTTATGTCATTCTTTTAAAAGAGTCCGTATAAAAATATTAGACCGTCTTGATCGTGGTAGTCCTTAGAATAAATGTCATTGCAAGAACTAGGTTTCTTTGAGGTAATATGTGGGGCAGCGGTGTTTTATAAAAATAAGTTACTTTTGTGCAGTCGGATTCAAAAGTAATACGGCCGGGATAATAAAACTGGAGTAAGGCAGTACGAAAGCAAGTTTGCAATTTGCTGATATCGCGCGCGTAGAGTGCCAGTAGACCCAGTGTTAAAATTGACCAAATACTTTTGAATCTTACTATAGTGTTTAGAAGAAACCTCAGAAAGTGAAATGTTTCAAAATCAAATGAACGGTAACGATACTAAAAACTTACAAATCTAGATCACTGCCATCTTTTCTGAAGCAAATTTCATCTACTCTATCAAAGTGACCGGAAATGGCATAAATATGCTTAGTCACTCAAAACAGCATTGATTTGCAAAACTGATAGGCCATCAATTAGTCTAGTGAACGGTTTGTTTTACCAACTCTTATCAAATTTGCAAACTAATAATCTTCAATCCCCAAAAGTTAAGGGTTTAAAAAAACTTGAAATCCAAATAATGAGTCACTATTTCCTCAAAATTGATCTTGCTACATACATTCAGTCGTTAAGAAAATTCCTAAAGTCCTGTCAATCTGCAAAGAACAAATAGATAGATATAGTCTGTTTCAAAACCTAGACTACATTGCTCCGACCTCGTACGGGCTTGAAGAGAGGGAAGGCATTATCCAACGAATTTGAAGTTAAATTTTCAACATCGCGCGTCGTACGAAGCCGGCGCAATTTAGTCTAGGTTTTGAAACAGACTATATAATAATCATTGTGTGTATATTAGCATGTTCTTATAACTAGGATGATTGATAAGACCGAGTACATTCATTGTGCTGCTGTTTTCCGGTTGTAAAGTTTGGATAAGCTAAGCTCCGTTTGATGGCCGATTAATGGGCTTTTGGCGGCAACATTTGTCATCCACTAAGATACACCGCACCTCTAAAAATCTAAGCGAAGACCAGGAGCTGTTGCTTATTGTCAATTTATAGAATGGTTATTATGTTTTCCAAGGAAAAGGAGTGTTCAGGTGCGAAAAACTTTTGACCATAAATCGAATATTGATCCACTTATCAATTCGAGTTTTGAACTTTTCAGCCAAGTAGCTTGATGCTTAAGAAAAGTTGTATCACTTTAGTCTTTTGAAAATATAGCCAGGAATGTGAGGCTATCACTGAATTACGGGGGCATTTCGTGTCCAACTTTTGAAAATACCCGGCAATTTCGAGTTTCGATGGATATTTCATGAAATCTATTCACAGCATTATTCCCGAATTAATTATCAAATGTTTTCTCAATAAAATCCAATCGGCTCGTTTGATTTTGAAATTAAAAGGTTTCCCGAAGGAAGCCGCCAGTGGCAGACGGGCTATGTTACAATAACAATTGGTCAGTTTGGGGAAAGTGAGCTGAAGAATAGGATTCATAGGAAGACCATGGATTCATATTAGAAGAATATAGTGTAGGGAACAAATATAGCGTTTCAGACAAGTTATATAAGTTATATATCATAAAACTAAGGTTAAAATATAGTTTATCTCAAGACCTAGGTTTCCAGCGCGGTTTCGCTAGCGGGGCGCAGTGTTATAACAAATAAATATAAAATTGGTCGAGGCGTTTGCTCCAAAAGTACATTTTTCGTAACACTCTGCCCCGCTAGAAACCTAGGTCTTGAGATAGACTATATATCTAATGGTAAGGTTTCAAACAACTCCACAAAATATAAAAGTCAAGGTAATATTAATACGAACGGTAAAATAAAAGACTAATTTTGTTAATAAAAACAATGTCTGCTGAATTATCGGCCAAGGTTACTGTAATTTGAGACAGTCTGTTGTCTATAAGGAAAGAGGGGCGGGACTGTCAGGTAGAAACCACCTGTCTACTCTATTGTAACGAGGATTAGAGGAATCCATGAAGCGAAAAAAGGGTTTGAATTATATAGTAAGATCCGAGAGTAATAATGAAGTGTTAATTAAGAACCTCGCCGAAAATGGGCCTGAAAGTTTTGGAAATACGAAAATATACGCAAAATTGCATAAAACAAAAATTCTCCATTATTCCTCTTGAATCAGACTATAGTTGAATTTCATTATATTTTAAATATAATAGTTTGTTTAAAAAACACAAAATTAATTGAAGAATGATCAAGTCATAGCTCATTACAGTTGTCAAGTTAACCGGTGTATGACAATTGTAATTTTGTTTAAAACTATTTATATTTGGCTCCAAGTGGTCTAACGACCAGTTTATCAAAAAAGTTTGAGAATCATCCAAAGCTACAGCAAAAACAGTGCCTAAACCGTTGCCTTCGCGCAAACCGATAGCCAACCTTCACAAATCTGTCAGTAATAAGGGGTTGTTAACACCAGAGGACTGGTCGAATCAAACGAAATTGCAGGTTTCTGTACGGATTTGACAAAAATACAAAGACCGGCCTTGAATAGCAAACAACTGCGGGTTTTTTAATAAACCAACAATTTCATGAAAATGGCAATATGGAAAAACGTTGTTTGGCATTAGAGTAGTTTTTAGTATTCGAAATAATGAGAAATAATGTAGATGGAAAATAAAATGACAATAACGATTATAACAATTCAAGGAGCACTATATTCAGGGCTGGGAAAAGTCCGGCCGGGCCTGCCCGTTACTCAACCTTTTGGCCCCGGCCAGGCCCGTGAAATTCCCATACGTGACTATAATATTCTATGAAGGCACGGTACACACATATTTCCTTCCAGATCGTTTAAATAACACAACTATTCAAATTTGCTAAGATCGCATCTTTTCTACCCTTTCTCAGAGAATATGGCATTCTTGAGGATTTGTAGTAGCTATCCGGGTATTGTCCGAGAAGTGATTCATTGTAGATAATACAAAAGGTACATTGAATTACTCAAATGAGGAATACATGTCTACAAATGACAAATGTACTACGCAAAGAACTATTTGTATTGTCTAAACTCTATAATATTAATAACCTAGAATTACTTTTGTATAATGAAAGCTCCTATTTTCATTATAGAACTTGCGTTCTAAGTGATAGGGTATGTTCGAAAGCTGGCCTTCTACTGCAGTATCATGTGGCCGTAGCATAGAAACGCCCGTGAGAGGGCCCGGGCCGTTTTTGGCAGCCCGAGCAGTTGAGCCCGGGCGGGATAAAAACTGCCGGGCCCACACTGCCGTTTCTACACTACGGCCACTGGGGAAAGCGGTGTTACATAAATATGAATCTACTTTTAAAAAAAAGGCCCCAGCAATTTCCCATTCATTGTTATATAACACGGCTGCTTGCCAGGGGACTGCGCTGGGAACCTAGCTATGTAAAGGAACAATATTTTTGGGCAAAAAAGTCAACCCGGTATTAAATCTTTCGGGCCTAAAGTGTAGATAAAATGAATGTTTCAAGAACAATGAGCTCTCTCGTGATGTAACATGTCGGTTGTCTAATATAACAAATTAACTAAAGATAACATTGTCATTGGAAACAACTGTTTATATGTCGTCAAATGATCAATTAGAATACGACCGGACATAACTGAGACATAGTAGCAGGTTGCCAAATGAATATATTATATTAAACTTATTTTAGTATTGAGAAAGTTTATCAACTTTGTTGAGTTTAACAGTTATATAAGTAGAAACATGTGTAGTCTATCTCAAGACCTAGGTTTCCAGCGCGGTATCACGAACGGGGCACAATGTTACAAAAAATAAGGTACAATCGGTCGACGTGGTGCGTTTTCTCTAAAAGTACATTCATTTTATATGACATTGCGCCCCGCTCGTCATACCGCGCTGGAAACCTAGCTCTTGAGATGGACTATATCAAATCGTCTCCACTTGTGGTTAGTATTGCAGTATGGTTAGAAGTACCGTTTAACGAGCTCAATCATGCGGTACACAATAGCTGAAATTTAAAATACTTGATCTCAAACTTCTGAAATTCGCAGAAGAATTTGCGCTCTAATTTACTACTATGGGTGTTGTAAAAGTTTGAATTATATTTTTATAAACGTATGCCCAAACTGGGACCTAGAGCTAATCTTTGCTCGCAGGTTAGCAGGTGTACTGTAGTTGTCTACTCGACATAATTATGTCCCTATATGCCAGTAGCAAGAAGATTGCAGCCAATTACAGCGGTGCTTAAAGGTGTTCGAAGTAATCAACCATGGCGACATTTATTTATTATTTAAATTACAATATAATATAAATGTGTTCTATTCAAATTGGAAAATTGTATAGTCGGTTATGAAGTATAGTCTATTACAAACGGAAGACTGCAGAGCGCGGTTGTATATATAGGCTTCCGCAATTGTGTATTTGTCTTTTTCTGAACATGATACAAAATAAAACCAGTACAATGTTATTTTTCTGACAACAAACAAAACATTGCGCATCGAACCATATAAAGGAAGTTTAAGTTTGCCACAAAAGAGAGATTTTTAAAACCTTAAACAACACCGCTCACTGCAGTCTTTTTTTGTTATCGATTATTGTTAAACTCCGGAAACTAAGTGAAAAAGTTGTTGTGGTTTAGATCTATGTATTTAGGACAATGCATGGAATTAGCATCTTTCTTGGACAGCTTGAGTTCTTCTTTAGTTTTGATGCATTTATGATTTAGAGAGAAAACATGGCAACATTCACTCTGAAACTATAATAAGCATAATAGTACTGTTGGCTAGAAAACTATCTACACGGTGTCTAGTGAATGTCGGAACTCATATAACAGATACATCTTGAAACCCGATTAAAACTTATAAAATACAGCTCGTTTCATACTTTGAACAGTGGCAGGGAGAATCAAGTCATGCTATAGTCGGCGGATAAGGCTTATGCCAAGGTATACGGTACGAACTGCAATTTTTATTGGAGCGTGGCCGAGCAATGGCATGCGAAAACGCAGACTAGTCAATGATGAAAATTACAACACCACATCTAACTTATTTTTCTAAAACAATTAATACATATTAGTCAACATAACTATTTTGCGCGTTTTAAATTGAGTAATCAGACCTTTAAGTTGGATATCGTTTGTACGCCGACTATATAGAAACTATCTATTTGTTATTCCAACGGGCTTACTTTCATGATTGTTTTCAGGTTCTCTCAAATTTCAAACTATTTCAACGGAATAGTTCCTAAACATTTCTATTCACTTTTTCCTCCTTTCACATGTGAATAGTCCTTTCTTTCTATCCAAGATAAACACAAATGTAGCTCTCTTTTCACTATGAACACACAAATTAGATACTGACTCACAATCGGCAAGAATAAACAAACGTCATATTGAGGAAATAGGGTTGTATGCAAGGGGCTACCCCGTACCCTAAGTAACGGATCGAAATGGGGCCGGGCAAGTTGGTGAATTTCCAGCTAGGTTGGGAACAGAGCTGGTTGCCCGGACGGCCCGGCCCGACCTCCAAAACTGGGAAGGGGCCGGGCCGGGTAACCAGCTTGGTCGGGCCATGCCCTCTTGGTTTGAATCTCAATGTCGCCTCATATTACTTTTGAACCCAGGAACGGTTCAACAAGTTTAAAGTTTTATTATACTGTTAAGACAAGATGAAGTATATACAGTTACTTATCTTAACTTAGTTCTTATTACAATTCTTAATAGTTTAAAAGGTTTGCAAAAAAATAATTTCTGGAAGATCATAGGTGGCGTGGTGGCCCAGTTGTTAGAAGATTCTTCTCATAAACTAGAGGTCGTTGGTTTGAATCCCTCGAAGACAAAATTATTGCCAATTTGTTCTGATTAGCCGCGTCCGCTACCTGGGGGCTGTGCTATGAAGTCCCACTCCCTCATCTCATCTCTTCTCTCCAAATATCTGTGATCTCGTCAAGGAAATGAAAATTCAGGCAGCCGATGTTACTGTAAACATCCGACCAGTGAGCATTCAGGTCTCTCATAATTTGTACTTTCCTTTTGACTCGTGGTCAGTTCAAACAGGGAAGACAGCAGTCAGCTGACTTCAGCTGGAGTGCTCTGAAACCAGACGCCGTGTATCAAATTTAGCACCCACGGAAGGGACAATCTATTGTTTGAGATATTTTAGAATAGGCTGATTAGTCAGCTAATAGATGTAAAAACACTCATCTCAAACTAAAGAGACATTTATAAAAAAGATATAGTGGTCACCTATAGTCGGAGCACAAACGATATGCAATTTGAAGGTCTAATTGCTCAATTTAAAACGGGCAAAATATTTTTATATTCAGTAATATTCTTCCAGATAAATAAGTTAGATTTGCTGTTGTACTTTGTATAATTGAATAATCTGCGTTTACACCGCCATTGCTCGCCCGGCTGCATATAAAGTTAGGTGAATCTTTGGGCACACTATTGTTTATAAGTTTAAGTGCAAATTCTGCACCATCAATTGATTCAAATATGGTTTCATAGAAAGCAGGATAATAATAAGTAGGCTAACAATAAGGTCTTTTTTAGAATGATAGATTGTTTGAAACATGCTGTCAAGGATAGTCCTAGATGACTCTGGCAAGGACGGACCAACCGAAATGGCAGAAAATAACCACTCAGCGGAACTAAAATCTCACAACCTGTGATCAAACCGTTTCTGAATAAATATTATTATTATTATTATGTTGTCAACAATCATTGTCTCGCCGGTTGAATGTTAAATGTTCTCAAAAAATATCAAAGCTACATTGAACATATCGTTATTTATTTTTTCCAAGAAGATGAGCGTCCATCTACTGATCACTTATTTCATTTCATACTGTAGTTGTATACCCTTCTTTCAAATGTCAAGTGTTTTGCTAAAGTATATTTCACGTGTATTGGTATAGACTGTTTATTTGTTTGTTATTTTTGTTTATTGGTTAGTCGATTGGGTGGTCACACGTTTAGTCTATAGGCGATCTTCATTTCGACCACGGAGGTCTTAACTTTTCTTATTTTTGTGAAAACTTCTCACCCTATACAAATGATAGATAAGGGTTTATAACACGCGAATAGTGAATCAAGTTGATAGGTCAGGCGCTAGTTTTGTTGTTTATGGAATAACTTAGGGTAATATTATGTTTATTATTTTAAAATTTCGTATTTTTATAAACTTTTATTAATCGTTGTTCATATTAGGTATATACTCTTTTTATGTTCTTTAACTATTTACTTAAGATTCTTCAAAGCTAGTTCACTTTTTCTTCTGGTTATACTAATCAAATTTTTTGAAGGAATGATGCGTATTCTAATCAGATTACTTTTTAGAACACTGTTTCAAAGTTGTTAGTTTTGCGATATTTGTAGATCAAGGAATATCAATAATAGAAGTATATAGTGAGCTCGCCACAGGCCGCAGTGGGGTAAAAGGACTGTGCCTCTTAATAAAAATTAAACCTAACTTTTCTATGAAACTATTTACTATTAAGTACTTATTTAAACCAATAGTAATATACTGTGATCTTACTTTTCGTTTAATTGTACTTTCGGAAAAAATAAACTATTATTATTATTATTATAAAAATAAACTACTGAACTATTTTTTCCCAAAAAAACTCATTTCTCTAGATCAAACTACGAGCTAGGAATGTTATCAAAATAAGTATAAGTTAATTGTCAAATAAATCCAGGAATCGTACACCAAGTTTTCGCTATCCGATTTTGCTCTGCATCGATGCGTTAGGGGGGCGGCAAGTCGTGTTAGAGCCTAGAGTAATGATTGAATGTAGAAAAAGAATCTCTTTAAAAATGGCTAGGAAGATCTTCGAAAACTAAAAATTTAGGCAGTTTTCTCCAAAAATACGTAAGCAACACTACATCTTTACTCTTGGCACTGACTATACATGCTGAACTCCAATTACTCTTATCAATGTTTTCAATATATTTTAAAATTTGGTTCAAATGTAATCTACTTACAGCGGATCTTGTATTTTGTAAAGTCTCATAAGGAGACCGCACCTACAATCTTGCGGTGAACTTATCAGGAATTACTTTTTTATGTATTACGATTACTATTTTTGGATTATGGTTTGATAAAGAATGTTTATGGAGGTCAAATGATGCAGCATAGAGTTCTAACACTACAATTCGCGTATGTTACTAATAAAAGCATTCATTCAGTTCAAATAACACTAGATTGAGTTTATAGTCAGTTGTAAGATCCTGTTAAGAATAAAAAAGTATTTTTAATAGTTACAACGTTTGGCCTGAACTTTAAGATACATAATTTAACTAAAGTACTAAAGCTCCTCCAGAACACTACGATCAAAAAAGTGAACTATCCACAAAAGTGATACAAATGATCTAGTGTTCAAACAATAAATGTTCTTTACTTTTTTTATTTTAAGTATGGGGCCTGACCCCGGATACCAGCTCTATAATTACTTACTACTCACTTTTGTCCTCTAAACCTTCTTGAACAGGACCACCCAATACAAACATTACAAAACATATTATAACTAAGATCATTATTTAACGACCTGTTCGTTGCCCTTTTTTCAGTTAATACTACTTTGTTTTGCAATTCTGCGCTTTGAAACTTGTTGTGGCACGCGGGTTTGCGCGCTCGAAGATTACCGTCATACCTGTGATCAGTGCCGAGAAAAATAAAAACAACTTCATTAAACCTTTAAAAGGAAGGTTTCTTAAAATTAGAAAGTCAAACGTCAACAATTTTAGAAAGTTCTGTTTTCAATAGTAATCAACATCGGTTTTCGTGGTTTTCCTATGAAGATGCAATATTCGGGTTTCACAATCATAATTTACAGAACATATAGTCTGTATCAATAGCTGGCTTTCGAGCGTAGTATCCAGTGGCCGTAGTACGAACACTGCCCGGGCAACAATTCTGAACTGTTTTTAGCTGCCCGGGCAGCCAAAAACTGCCCGGGCACCCACCCGAGCAGTGTTCGTACTACGGCCACTGGAGTGCGGCGTTGTTACAGAAAATGGGAACGAAAAACCGTGGATTGGGAGCATTTTCTTCACAAGTACATACAGTTTTATCTTAACAATACTTCTCCTAGGAGAGTGCGCGGGAAACATAGATCTTGCAAACGGCCATTGTTTCGCCTGAACTAAAGTTCAGCTACACATTTTCATCAACAAATATTGCTCAATACATATAGTCTGATTCAAGAGGAAAAAGAGAGTGTTACTTAAGTACTTTAACGCAATTTTGCATATATTTTCGTGTTTCGAAAACTTTCATAGCCATTTTCGGCGAGATTCTTTTCAACACTCCATTATTAATATCGGATCTTACTATAGTTCTCCTTCGAACAAAACTACTTTAGAAGAAGACATACTGGGCCGAACCCTAATAATTCCGCTCTTGAATTTACGCTCTCCCGCCGTGTTACAACTAAAGAATTCATTCAAATGTTCTTGACAATTTCTTGTTTTCAATGCAAATGATTAGAGTGACTCAGTATTTGCTAAGGAGTTTGCGTTTATTTGATTTATGAGGTTATCAGTGTGGTTGTAAAGATTACTGGTTTGTTGGTAGAAAATTAATCTCTATTTCGATTAAGCTAATTTGCGTTATTGATAAATTTTAAAGTTAACAATTTACCTACAATTTTGTGGATAAGTTGAATTTAGCAGATACTTCCCTGAAGCGGTAATTTCGTCTATTAACTTCATCATTTAGCTCAACTTATAGCTAGAAACTATGCGTTAACTAAAGAGTTCGTTTTCATGAGCTATTTTCAAAAATCAGTACCTTTTTTATAGAGTGTCTATTGTTTATTGAATCTTATACATATCTTTACTGCGGTACCACGGCACGGTGGCCTCGCGGCCTAGGTACTGAAGCGGTCTTAAAGGCACGGTACACTCAAAAATAGTTTCTCAGTTTTAATGTTTACTTCGATAGATCTATTAATACTGAGTTGAAATTTGAAGATCGCATATTTTTCAGATCATATTAAGCCGAGCCGAGTTGAAATCAATTTTTGAGTGTACCATGCCTTTAAAGCATAGTATTACCACACTTCTTCATTATTTTCTCATTATTTCTTTTTATATATTCCGTCAATCGTTCTTTTATTTGCTATTCTCCTCCGAGTGCTCGCTTCTTGTTGTTTATATGTTTCCTATGCAACACCATGGACTGGTCATCTGGCTGTCCTGGCTGGCCGTTCGAGCTGGCCATCCTCACGTGCCGTGGCTCGGCTCGCCCGCGCTCGTCCGCAACAACACACGCAGGAACCGGACGGGGCGCAAAAACGCAAAAACTGTTCCGCTTCCGCGGTCGCGGAGTGATGTGGAGTGACGATAAATGACGATGATGTGGTAAAAAGGCAGAGCAGCGTCATGCTACAGAAGCGCGCTCTGTTTTCTTAGAGCATGATTGAAACATAGCCGTAAGACGCGCCCCTTTTTAGAGATGACGCGCGCCCTTAGGCTAACGCCCTTTCTGGAACAACTATATAAGCTTGATGGAAGTATGGGAGAACATCCAGTCATTTCTGGAGTTTCGATTCATCTAGCTTCTTGTCTATGTCTCTCCAAGAATCAAGCAATAGATGCTTTTAAGCATTCTGATATATTTCATTTATTGATCACCTGCTAGATTATTTGCCTTCGAACAATTAGATAGTCTTAAATTAAAATATAAGCAATATAGTTAAACCGTAGTTGATTATGTACTTATTCAAGTCTGTTCTTATAATAACAATATTTCAATTAATCAGCTACCTTTGGCAACTCTTTTTCTTTTATTTTGCTTATATTGCTATTTTTCTGATAATTCGGGTTGCAGTTTTTTGTTTCAGTTCAAACGGACTTCTTTATCTATTTACACATTCCTGGTAAGGCAAGATCGCGGTCGCACAAAAAACTCGCTTTGGCGATTTGCCAGTATTCGCCGATTACGGCACCGTCTGAAAACTATGTTTTTCTTTCCAAATGAAGTTGGCAGTAGCCCGTTTCAAACTAAATATCCGCAGATAGTTATTTAAAAGACTAAGTTATTTGTATTTAGCAGCTTTCGAGCAAATAGAGCAGTCGGGCCCTTTCTCAACCTATTATTCATTTGTATAAAGTCATCCCAAAGTTCATGAATCACGAATAATTCCGGCTTTGGTCAGGCCAGCTCTCGCTTTTTTTCAGGTTATTTATGACTTTTGAAAACTATGTTTGCTTTATTCGTGAATTAACTAGAATAAAAAGCTATATTAACGTTCTAAGTGATAATTGCACACCTAATTCACCATATTCTCTAAATAATGACCAATTTCATCAAGAATTTGTTATATCCGATAAGTTCGCCTTTCGACCCCTTTTGCACTTGCACGACACGGCCCAGCCCGTCCGGCTTGTCAGAAATTCTCACCCACTGGTTTTAGGACCGCTAAACTGTCCTTTAAAACGCTAATGGAAAACAATTCTAATTTCAGTGCTTGCGGAAAATATTAAAAGAATGTTGAGCAGTTTGAATATAAATAAGATGTTTTGTAAGATTTACTTTCTCAGCGCTGCAGAGGTATTAGAGGCTCCAAACCAATTAACGGTTCTCACAATTCATTAAATAGTTTTGTGTTAAACATAGTTCAAATACACTCACTATAAACAAGCTATCCAACTTTTCATCATTTCTGGTTTTGGGCCGGCCCGGTAGCAGTTACCGGTTTTCTACTAGGGTGTTCATTATGCCTGTTCCATAGATTATCTACTCTAGCCGAAGCTTTTGTATTAGAGTCTAACTATAAGTAAGGGACTCACTATCATGCGGACCAAGTTATCAAGGGTACCGAAAACAGACCTCTCAAAAGGCCGGGCCGGGCCGGGCCGAGGCCGGCCTTTTGAGAGGTCCGAAAAAACAAATTTCAAAAAAGTGCTGTAGCAAATTTAATTTATTCGAAAAATAGTCTTATTTTTATTATTCTTAGGTACCCATGCCACTCTTGTTTAACTTTAGCCCCCCTCTGTGTGCAACCTTTACCTCAGCTTTTTAGAAATTTTCCATTGTTTCGGTCCCCCAGATGCCTTGGTCCCCTGAAAATTTGGTCCCCAAGTTAATGGGCCAAGTAAGTAGGTTGGAATTTCACTTGGATATAATTCCATTCAATTAATGGGAGTCGAGCCGCGGTTAGGATAGTATGGCCCGTGTCAAAAAATTTTGGACAAGACCACGCCCATTCTATGAGCAACTTCAAAGCATGGCGGTTGGCTTTTAACTGTTCTTTAATTCTACTCGTCAACTGCAAAAACAGGTTTTCGCAGTCGCATTCTCTAATGTGCTGATGAAAGTTCATTAAAAGAACAAACAACTCAACAGAAGTTCACTGTTTCTATTTTGGGCTAAGTTCCTCATTATATAGTACGTAGTAAGAACGCGGTAGTTTCCTAATAGTGGTGTTGTAGAATATTAAAGTATAATAGTCTCATTGCTCCAAACATCCTAACTATGGAATCTCACATCACTACCGATTTTTGAATAAAACTATACATGCATGGTTAATCTCAAAACAATTTTCCATTTCCTCACTTTTTGTTGTCACCGTCTCGCCACTTCTACTGCGGTGTAAAAAATTGGCAGCTACGGTGCCGAAACCGTGGAGTTTACAACCTATTGTTGCGAGTATCAAGCGAGTAGCCGAATAAGAGAAACTATAACTTATTGTACAATTTATGACACAATGCTAAAGTTGTTCTGTTAACTATCATTGAATGTTCAGAGGGTTAATTTAATAAATTATTCAAATTGTAAGGAATATTGCTAAAAGACTAACCTTAGTATTTTAGTATTGGTGGCTATTATCTAACATTTTCATTCTTGCCTTTATCCTAGCATAGTTACATCTATCATATTTTGTATTAAGATCTTGGCTTCAATCACAGTATGACGAGCGGGGCGCTGTGTTATAAAAAATGAATATGCTTTTGAAGAAAACGCACCACGTCGACCGATTTTACATTCTTTTTTTATAACACTGGGCCCCGCTTGTGATACCGCGATGGAAACCTAGGTCTTGAGATAGACTATAGTTTACCTTGAAAGCTAGATTTCCAGCGCAGTATTCTGTAGAGCAGCAGTGTTATATAAATATCAACGGAGAATCGGTGGACTAGGAGTCGTTTCTTTAAAAGTACATTTATTTTATTCTAACATCGCCCATCTCTAGGATACGTTGCTATAATATAGTCTATAGTTATAGTCCATAACAAACAAAAGACTGCAGAGCGCGGTGGTATACGCAAGCTTCCGCAATTGCGTATTTGTCTTTTTCTTTCACAACACCGTGAACTGCAGTCTTCTTTTTGTTATAGACTATAGCACTTCCATCTGAAGAACTTACTTTGTTGCCTTCAAATTTTGTGATTAGTTCACCCAGATAGTTTATTTTTATTGATTCATTGTATTTTGATCTTTACAAAGTAAATAACAATAATACTTTTAAATATTACTCCCACATATTTATCTCAATACCCGACTGACTGTGAATGTGCTTTGCATACAAATCTAGCTTCGTTTTCTAGTCCACCTTCATTTTACTTCACCGCTGGGTTGTCAAATAAAATTCCGGGAGTTCCTTGAATTTCCCGTTTTAAGCAACTCCTTTAACAGCGCTGCTTACCAAACGATCGTTTAAAATTCCCGAGGCCGACGCCAGAAACCTGTTTACAGTACTGGTTCCTACCGATAAACCATTGCTTTTTTGAAAACTTCCAGAAGCAACCATAATTGGATTATTTACGTTACGTTTCTTTTATGAAAACAATATTTAATATAAGTTTTTTGATAAATTATTAATGAATCTCAGAAAAAATTCAGCCCCGACCGCACAGGCAGGTATATCTTAATCCCAGGCGTAGTTTCTCACTTTTTACTCATCTTCCTGAAACGAATTCTTACCCAAGTTGATTTTCCTCATAATTCAGACCATATTTCAGATCCTAAAATGGCCCGAGTTTTCGTTCTTTTAACAACATGTGTGGCGTTTGTGCATTCGGTGAACAACTTTCTCGTACAAGGAAGAGCTGACACCCTCAAGGTCCTGAGGCGAATTATCAAGGAGAGAGACCATAAAGTGTAAGTTACAAAACAAAAATGCCTTCTTTCTAAAATACAAATATGAATATTTGAAATATCCAGCATTAGTGTGCATGCTTAATGTCATTCAAAGCAGAGGTGGTTATCCGGCCCGGCCTGATATTTTTGTGCCCAGGCCGGGCGGGCCGGGCCGGAGTAGGCCGGTTTTGAACGCCGATCATGGTTTTTCACGAATTAATAAGCAGCCCGGCCTGATATTTTTGAGCCCAGGCCGGGCCGGCCGGATAATCACCTCTGACTCAAAGTATACAAGTCTTCTAAATTTTGGATGTGACTCCACGAAACTAGAACCGTCAAAAACGAAACTAGCTTGAGGACGATTGAAGATTCGAAATGGTTCTGTTTTTGCCATTTCTATGTTCTAGGAGTCTCATATATAATTCGGGGCAGAAAATCAAACATTGAAATCGTACCTTATCTTGAGAAAGCACAGAATAACAAATTCTCGAACTTCATATATCTCAAAAAGCCATATTTTACAGTATGCCTCACGATCCATTTGGTTCCGCAGCTGCCTGGCAACCAGGATCAGATACCGTAACGCCCATCACGGCTTTTCAACCAGTCCTACCGAGAGATGTCAACTCCAGAAGTTTCCACGAAGCCGTAGAAGCAGACAAGAAACTACCCCGTAACAGAAGAGATATCCGACAAGTAGTCATTGAAAGCGGTGGGTTTTGAAGGTGAATAGCAGTCAATTAACTTAAAACGTCAGAAAATGGCTTACAACTGTACCAGGGCTAGGGCCGAAAATTTAAGAAGCGGGCCGGCCCGGGCCGGCTCCGCCGGACTTTTCCCAGCCCTGAACTGTACCTGCCTATCTCTCCAACCTCTTGTTTATAGGCGGTGTTACAAAACTTTCAAATGATTATAGTCTGACTCAAGATTAATAATTAGTGGAAAACAGCAACTCGTGGAAAATTATTCTGAATGTTTTCGTAAATGAAAATGTAAGCAAGAATACGCTTATCGTATCTAGTATACCCCGGACCGGTCGGCAAACACCCCTGTGTAAAGGTGTGAAAGATAAATATGAGTACGGGCGGAGCCGGACCTCTGATAAATTACTACGGTATGACCCATGAACACCCCTGAAAGAGGTTGTAGAATACAGACATTGTTATTCATTTACAGTCTTTCCTTTCATTGATACAATGTCAAAATTATCCTTTACCAATTTGATACTAACTATAGTTTATCTAATAAGCAGGCATTCACAATCTACCGTGTTACAGGTCACTGCGAGCATATTGAACTGATCGACTGTTCTGATTTTGAGACGGATGACCGAACTTGTCTGTTTACAGCCACTGGTTACGACTGTTGTGTATGTACTGGTATGCTAAAAAAGCATAAATGGAGTTTATTCTAGGTCAGTTATATTAGAAAAGACTCCACAAAACTCGATAGAAAAGAGATCCTCAGAGAACAGAACTATTTTTAACTGAACATTTTCAAATCGCATTCTAAATTGTGCCGTATTTCTGGGTAACATAACAGTTTGTGCTATACTCATCAGTCTTTGTCTTTGTGAGACAGATTGTACTGAAGCACAGGGCTGGCAAAAGTGCGGGATGACCCGTGTAGGCACGCACTTTAGTAGGCCCGTGAATAGAAGTTTTGATAGGAGGGCCGGCCCGGGCCGGCCCTTGCCACCTGAAACACCGAGTTCAATGCGCTTTATTCAATCTGTCCTATTCTATGAACGTTCCAAAATCCTTGACAAAAAAATCCGATTTATAAGAATAAGTGTAAGATAGAGTTCTTTGTTCAATTGGACTATCCATTTGCTGATATTACAAAATAGTATATATTAAGTCAATCATTTAAAAGAGTGGATAAATGCAAATACAGAACTGAACTCATCTATTCCAGGTGCTTCTTCTCTACGTGTCTATTCACTGAGCTACGGGTCCATCCTACATAATTCAGCTTCTTAAATTAATTGACAACAGTTTTAGAACAGATTCAGTTACTAGACTTGTAATTAACTTTATTGTTTCTTTGTTTCCCTGATCTCACATCACGTGCCAAACGACTGACGCATATCTTAACTTATAAATGTTATTTATTTTAACTATTGGCTGAAATGTTTGTATATATTGCAAAGAATAAATTATATGACAAAAATACTGCTATGGTCAAACCAATATTGCTGAGAAATATGGACGTAAGACCGTAAGTCACTTCGGATGATATGAATGCGAC
>JAQGAV010000132.1:0-45770 GCA_034691345.1 Phasmarhabditis papillosa | reverse complement strand
CCCCCCTCATTTGCCTGAAAATTGAGCAAATAATTTTCATATTGGGTATATTGTTATAGCCTTGTGTTGATAAAAACTTAAAAATATTTTCAGACTATTATTATGCTCAAGCGGCAATTGGGATGATTGCGTGTGTTTTGCTTATTGTTTCCAACTGCATTGCTCTTTACACTTTCTATCATCATCGGTACATGTTCAAGAGACTCTGTGCTTGTTTCTACGCAGTTACAGGTAATATAAATACTATAAAGGAACACCGGCACTCCTCTCAAATTAGTATAATCAAAGTGTTTTTTTTCGGTTCGAAATAGACATAATAGACTTGTGAAATTTATTAAGATTGAACAGAGGTTCGATTGCAGGCGGTGTTATCTACGCCACAGAAGAAATAATTGAAAACAGTGTATCGGAATGGAACAGAGAAGTCGTACATAATGGAAGCGTACGTTTATATGAAAATTAATATGCAAGCTTCATTCTAGATCGACAGTTGGGACTACGAGATGGTTATGAAAAAAGGGTTTTCTACTAGATTAGTACAGGTAAAAGAATAACAAAGAGCTTTTAATATGCACATGCGTTAATGAATCAAACTATAGTCAGCGGACAAACGATATGCAAGTTAAAGGTCTAAGTGCTTAATTTAAAACGCGCAAATTAGTTATATTCGCAAACATAAATTAATTGTTTTCACAAAATAAGTTAGATGTGGTGTTGTACATTGCATCATTGACTAGTCCGCGATTTCGCACATCCTTGCTCTGCCGCGCTCCAGTAAAGTTTGCAGTTCATACCGTATACCCTTATATTAGCGTTGGCCGTCGATTATAGCCTAAGTAAGAGAAATATAAGGAACACTTTTTGCTTCTAAGTTGGCATATTCAAGAAGATAAGAAATTGCAGACACAATAAACACATCTAGCTAAAGAATCGACTGATACTCCCATCAACGTGTTTTACTTTCTTAATAGTTTGCTTTCAGATTACCATTGCTATTTGTGTTTTTGCCTTTTTGTCATTCGTTTTTGGATCACACAAGCAACAGGGTGACAACGCAGCTTGTACTGAATTCGAAATTGAGGACAGACCAGTTCACATCGGACGCTGAATTACCACACTGACTTCGGTTGGTTGGAATCCAATCAACTTTGCTCACTATCTCCGACAATATTTATTTGGAATGCGGTACTTTATGAGTAGAAAATCATTTTTAATTATTACCTTTTTACTTATTATGTCTAAATGTTTACCTATTTTTTGTTTTGTTCACTTTGTAACAATTATATACTGTTTTGTCAATAAAATATAACTTAATAGTATGCTTAGTTTTCATTGTTCACTAAGAACATAAAACATCGTCAAAAAAACTATCTTTTTATGTAAGAAATAATTCAAAGCTTAATTGGTCAATTGAGATTCAGTATAAAAACCCCTTTCATGGATCGACATTAGCCTTAATACTTTCAGTCTGAAATTGTTACTTTCGTAGACGAGTAAACGAATGTTGTATTCTTTTGTAAAAAAGAAATTGCGACAAACAAACCAGGAAGAACACGATTGTGCGCATACACCACTGTCACGCTCTGTTAGGCTATTCCATGGATATGGGGGCATGGAAATTTAATAGTACGGATCGGTTTCAGAGAGGCAAAAATTCCAGTGCATAATTTAACCGTGTCAATTAAATCTAGTAATGTAATTTGGTATATCAATTGTATCATTCATAGTTGTAATTTGACCCTTTTTTCAAAATATCCGACCATGTTGAAAAGTGTTTTATGATGACTTTTGCGGTAAACCGGCTATTTTGTGTTTCGTAGTTTATTGTCTAGTAGTGTGCTCAACGCTAATATGATCTTTCCACTGTGCGACAGTTGATTTGCACGCTTCCAAAGTACTGAAATACATTTGTTTAGCATTTTTACTGTGGAAAGTTGCATTTGCGGTAAGCGTACTTCATTTAGCAGTCTAGTTTAAAGTAAGATAAATTGCTTATTATGATATAGCCCGGATAAACTATTACCTTGTTGCCACATATTCTTGTAATTTGTTTAATGAAAATGTGATAGTTCTTTAATACTAGTGAAACATTGTTCACCCTAGGTAGAATCTGGCCTCTTTTCAAGCATTTGACAAATTAAAGTGAACAACTAGATGGTTAAGATATGCAGTATTTCTTGTAATGGCTTGTTTGATATAATTATCTGTTTAGCCAAACTGTTTAACGTTCTTGCCTTATGTCATCCGAGATATGAGAATATAACATAGAAACGGGTTCGCTAAAGAATTAAGCTAAACAACATAGATACGTATTATTTTTATTGACAAGTATTTCAATAGTCAGTCTCATTTTGTTAGTTTATATTTGTACAGCTCAGTTTCTATTATGATATATTGACGAACAGAAACAGTCGATATTTTATCCAACTTAACATACAACGACCAACAATGTGGATTCTGGAACTTATATATGAATTACAATAACTTTCAATAGAACGAGAATAACCGAATATTTCTTAGGCTCAATTTTATTATTTTAAATAAATTACTTAGTTTATTACAGTTGACGTTGAATGAACAAAATCACTCCAGAAAGATCATGCGATTTAATGAAGATATACATGGGCCAGCCTCCAGATAGTCCAGTGGTTCAGTCCAGTATTTTAAAACAGTTCAGACAGTCTGTTCGTCGGAAAATTGGAAAAACTTTTCAAAGGTTAGTGTGTTTCTCAAACATTCCGGTTAATTTGAACATGATCTTGTGTACCTGTACTTAGTACATCTCCCAATTTCTCCATGCTATGAAAAAAATACTATGTTTTAGAGACAATTGAATTCGAAAGATTGTTTTTGCATTATAATCTGCTTATTTTATGAGTATGGGGTTTTTGAACATTTGCGTTGGCAAATACTTAAAAAATATTGCTAAGAATAAGTAAGTATCATGTTTAGTTAAAACTATTAGATGATCTTTCTTGTTACTAACTAAAAATTAACAGAACAACTAATACCCTTTTCATTTTTTTTGCTTTTCAAAATTATTTGTTATGCATTGAAATAAATCGGAATATGTGCATTTGAAATACCTGCTCTAAACATTGTCTGTCGAGGTTGACGTTGCATTTCCACAAACTCACTTTCACAGTCCTTTATGTATTGCGTAAAGGACAATTCTTCAGTTCCATTTCTCTTTACCTAAGTCGATAGCAGACATGGTTAAGCTTTAGTTTCTCTCTGAATGCACATTGGGGTTTTTCTTATGCCATTAGGCCTAATTAGCCAATCCTGCATATAGGACAACCCACCGACTACACCTACCGCCCGCGTCTATGTCCAACTTTGCACGCAACTGAACTTGTATCATATTAAAACTCCATCGTGTCTGTATTTTATGCTGGAAATGTTATTCATTCGTCTGACGCATTTTTATTCGGCAGTTAAACCACCGGTGTTGTCACTAATATTGAACCGAAGCTGCAAGAGCGCTTTATATTTTACTAAAGACTGATATTATTATCAGCTTTCTGTTAATAATTATTGATTACAAGTAATTCATTTTGGTGCATCACTCAATGGTACTGCGGATAAGGTAATCTTTTAGTTTTATATTAGTCTATCATTTTTCAGTGTTTTCTAAACTACTACAAATATTCTTTATAGTCTTTATAATAAAATAGAAGAAAGTAGAATATTGATAAAAGAAACGTATTTTATCTTATATGACTGGAATACATTATTAGGAACTTGCTTCCCAAATGCTAAAAAAAGTCAAGCAGACAAGGAAGAGTCCTTAAAATGATTACCCCATCTAACATTTGATTTTGCGGGAATTCGTCAATGCATAATTTTCTATTCTGGTGGCGTTTCGGGTTTGATGTCACAACACTTTATTTAGCTATGCATGTTTTGTGGGATACTCATGCAATAGTGAGTCCTTGTTATTTACTCACAACTCTAACCACTATTCATCATTCTAATGCAGTACAATACTGTTTTATATATGTTTTCCTTGTTTTCTGATGCATTAACTGAGTCTCATACTCCCGTCAATAGAGCCGTGTTCTATTTCTTATGATTGATAATTCAGCAGCATGCCTTTCGAGAGATTTTTGCTTTCACGTGAGGCTGAGTTCACAAAGGGTACATAGTGCTGTCTGCTTCAATTCTCAGCAGTCAATCCTAACTAATTAGTTAATTAGAATTAGCTAGCAGGTTCCGCGGGAATGGCAAAAGGAAAATCACTTTTTTATTCTTATATTTACATTTATTGCCAGAATTGACGTTGTAGAAACACACCACCGGGCGAGCCAACGCAAACGAAAACAGCACTGCACCCCTATGGATTTCGTAATTGATTCGCAGCACAGTCCTCCCACATATAAACATATGTTCCCCTTTCTGGAAAAGAACCTTGCACCATTTTTTATCTAAAACATAGTCCTTATAACTAAATCACGCAAGTAGACTTACTCATTTGATTCAACTAATTTTAAAACAACAACAAAAAACTAACCGTACAATAACACTAACACAAATTTAAGAACATGTATATTCAATTTAATATTGTCATGATAGCTACAATCGTTTGAATGTGTACGAAGCAATCAATATTTGTGTGACTTGACCCCCCGCACTCGCTCAGCTGACCACCCATTTCATAAATTATGAACCACCCAGGAGCAAACTTAGAGAAAATATCTTAAACATGTTTTATACATAGTAAACAGTGTTAATAATTTTAATTCTTCATATAAAGCAAAGTTCGAATACAATGAGTAACTGAGTGTAAATTGTTCATTTTTGAATAAATGGTGTACTTTAAGTAAGTGATCAGTTTGATCGCCACATCTGTACAACTGATTTAGAAATCAGATAACCGTCTTGTCCTTGCCCATTCTTTTTGATCGTTCATTACCTAGCCCATCTCTTTCTCTGGTCTTTTTCAACACCCGCTCAAATATTTCACACCGCCTTGTCATTACGTACAAAATAGTACATAGAACAAACAGGCTCTATTATAATTGATATGAAATAAAGACATGAAGTACTTCTAAGGCAGTATTTCTTCTTAAGGAACAGAAAAACATTTAATACTTTATAAATATTCCAATGAAATCAATCTTAAAACCGTATCTGCCCAATTTCATACATTTTGGGGCTACTAGACATCAGAACTGAAAAAAACTATTTGACCTGAGAATTTTTGAAATCGCCTTCGAAATAAAAAAAAGTTTTGTGTAGTTCTGATGTCTAGTACCCCTGAATTTTACCGTATACACCGACCATTATTCAACCAACAATGAATGTAATCTTTGTACTATTTACAACAAATTATTGGGTTTTACTGTTATTTGCTGTTTTCTTATCTTTTAAATAAACACTTTTATTTATAGACAAAAATATTTTGTAAATAAGTAAGTATAGAATGATAGTTTTGAACTAGTCCATAGAGGCGATCTATTTTCGATTAATCCCACCAACCCCACTCTAGCACTATTCGTTTGCTTTCGCCCAATACACAGTCCAAAAGACCCCCCAGTTTAACTACTTCTTTTGCAGATTTTGCAGCACTTTTTGTTCGAAATTGCGGAAAATGTTCTCGAAGTTCACAAGTGACGAATAGTTCCCTATATTTACTATCAATTTATGTAAATGCTTACTTTTTTATATTTTTAGATGCCTAGGTATGCTTGATTCTAAGAAAAATCTACAAGGCAAAACGCTGCTAGGCTCTAGGTTATCTATTGAACGGTCTGCTATATTTGAATTATTAAAACAGGTTAGTCAATTTATTTAGTTCTACTAATTGTTTTGTTTACATATTGATGTTGTTAGTGCATTAGAATTATCTTTTCCAGTTATGTGAAGATAATATTGACTATTTTACGAAATCTACTTCATGGAGTGCTTATGGTGAACGCTTAGTTACAGTATGCACTAATATTTACGAACAAATAGCAGATTTACAAGGTTAATATTTACTAGAAATGCATGTTTTGAGTGCAAAGTACAACTATTTATTGATTATATTCTAGACGTCATTAATCAATTGCAAGAGATCGCTCCTAATTATGATTACGATGATAAAACACCCGGTAACGGCTTCAGGTCTGTTGTTTTTCGTAATAAAAGTAGTGTTAATAAAACACTTTAGGGAATAGCGAATTTATTGTTTTATACAAACGATTTATTTGGTATTTGACCGGTGAGACAGTTTTTTCTTGTAGCGAGTCGCTCTTTGATGCATTCGCGTTCAATTATTTCTAATGTGTGTGTGTGCGGTTTCTCGCATGTTACGAATTTCCGGTAACACAACTAGCAACTCAAGCTAAACCCATATTTTGCAACAAAAACTGTTTAACAAAATGGGAAACTCATTCGTTTATAATTCCTTTATAGTTGTTTTTATGCGTACATCGGGGTAACCGACTACATCTGTAGACTGAAAACTTTTGACCATTACAACAAAATGATAACCTTTCAAAATATCTACTAAGCAGAATAAAATAATCGTAGATTATAGTTATAATCATCAAAATGTCCTCGTTGCGTATTTCAACAACATACTTATACCGATATATATAGAATGAATCACAGAGTAATGTCTCATAATTGTCGGAATGCTTGGTATCTTAATTGGTAGAGTTAGGCCTTTGTTTCCTGGTGGTGGTGATACCGAGAACATTTTTGCAAAGCTATATTAGGAATAAGTAGTGAGAGAGAGAACTGTGACGTATGCAAGATCGGAAGAGAGATACTGTTACAGTGTCAGTGCAAGAAGAATGCGGTCTTTTGCTACATTTGGGCATTTAAATCTATTAGGTACAAGGTGCAAGAAACCTAAATTCTTGGGCTACAATATATAAAAGAAGTAGATATCAAAAAAATGAACAATAACTATAGTCTATAGATATTACATAATACTAGTGAGCATGGAGATGTTAGTTAACATTGTAACTTTAAATCTATTTCAGATCGTTGGTTTGCATCTCCGACACTACTGCCCTTCACCTAGTTTCCTTATTAAAAACTGTCTCTGAACAACGGGGCTCTTTCGTGTTTCGTCTTTCGCATTACTGTAAAGAAATAGAAGCTTTTAACACAGTTATTCATTTTTTACTCCAATCACTCCCACTTGTAAGTCTATATTAAAAATGTCTGCTAATGTCGTTCAGTCATTTTTTCAAAGACCTAAACTGGGTTCAATATAAATGTGACTGTTATCACACCTTAATGAAACGGATCTACCCATTTATTTTTCGAAAACACCCTCGAAAATTTTTGAATACTTTTTGAACCGCATATCGTTACATTGCGCGTTTTCAATCTTTTTTGTAGCTGCCGTTTATAAACGCTTAAACTAGAAATAGTCAGCCGCCTTATATAATATAAACAGTTTTTAGAGTAGTCCCTGACATTTCAAGCGAATCAATTCCAATTAAAAATATAAAGCATAGTTAAGTTAACAATAAATTATATCTTAAATTTAGTGTATTCAAAATCAGCGTGCCATATCCGCTAGCACATTATTCCCACCGTTAGATGGTAATTATGATAAATATCACGATATGCTCAAGGGTCTCGAAGAATTGGATTCCACATGTTTCTTTGGTAGGCCACTCGGCTTTCAAGTACGTTATGTTATGTTAAGTATAAACATCTGCAGTGTTTTTTACAAGAACGCGTTTTATACAACGAGATAACTCTATGAACGTACATATGCATATAGTCGGTGGACTAATCGCTTGCAAGAGGTTGCGGTCCGAACTGCAAATTTTTTAGCGTTCATTAGAGTAATTATTAGAGTAGGCAAATTCAGGGCAAAGATACGCTCTATTTTTAATTTATTAGACCTTTAACTCCAAGCGATTAGTCCGCCGACTATACATACTGGTAAAGTTAAATTTAAGCCATTCTGTAACAAAATTATAAAAATATTGTTTGTTTTAGTTTTCTCCTTCTGTTCATCGGGTATTTCGTTTAATTGGTGTAATTCTGGCTTCTTATTCCTTATCCTGGGAGAAAGGACATGGTCCTATTGGATCTATCATTAACACTGGAAGGTTCTTTCTTAGTCCGGAGCAGCGGGCTCTAAGAATAATAAAGGTATTGCGCTCGGAAGAACACCACTTATTATTCTCTAGGTAACTAAAGAAGCAGACATTACCTTTTGCAAAGGATTTTGGAACTTAGCCGAACTAAGCAATGTTAGTTTTTAATATACTTTTCTGTTCCGAGCAAATATTTAGAATATGCCGAAATGGTTTTGTCCGAACATGGCAATAAATGAGCTAAGAGATATTACATCGCCTGGAGGTATTCCATTGGAAACGACCGACGGTCACAGCATTATTATCCCTGAGCCAACTGCACATACTGGACCGCGACCAGTGCAAATTAGGATTCTTTCACCAGTTCATAGGCCGCACTTGGTAAGAAAGGTTACAAAATCAAGTGTATATTTGTTCAAAGGCGTTTGTTTACACGCAAAATTACATTTCAATTGTGTTGCTCAAGTCAATGGTGCTAGTCATACTGAATTCAAAATATGAAAAACGAACATTTTGTCAACTTTTTGAACGAAGTTAATACAGTTATTAATGTCTGGTTATCTGAACCTGGGACCAAGAATTTGAACATCATCTAAAACCTTCAATCCTTATTCAATTTTTTGTTTAATAACGCAAAAATAAAACTGATAAACACTTTCAAGTGTACATTAACTGCAGGGTGGTTCGGTTTCCAATCAACAGCCGGCTTCTCCGTACCTTCTATTCCATTGTCATGGTGGTGGTTATGTGGCAACTTCTAGCAAATCTCACGAGGTGAAAAAATAGTTCTTATTTTCTATAATGTACCTTTTAAGACATACCTTCGTGTGTGGGCTAAAATGTTGAATTGTACTGTGATATCGGTAGAATACTCACTCGCTCCGGAAAACCCCTATCCTAGACAAACGGAAGAAGTCTGTTTTGCGTATGCATGGATATTGAATAATCCTCATTTAGTTGGTCAGTTTGACATAATGTTATTCTTCTCATACAGACATATAGGCTGGACTGGTGAGAAAATCTGCTGGGTTGGTGATTCTGCTGGTGGCAACTTGATTATGTCTGCTGCCCTACGATTGATTCAGCTAAAAATTAAGAGACTCCCAGATGGAATTGTTCCTGTCTATACACCATTTTTATTTCAGGTATATTTAACCTATAAACATGTAATTTCAGTTTCTTTTAGTATTTGCCGTCTCCTTCTCGTCTTCTGTCTGTTATGGACCCCTTGTTGCACATGGGAGTTGTTCTAAGATGCGTAGCTGGTATGTCTTATCCCTCAATCTAGCTAGAACTTTTTAAAATTCATTTTTTCAGAACAAATGATAAATACTTTATTTTTAGCGTACACAGGTGGATATGGTAAAAATCAGACCACATCGGATGTTAACGAAAATGGGCACCGGTCTCTCCAGGAATATGTAGAACAAGTTCAGAAAAATCAGCGTATCGATTTTAAGGTTTGAAACCTATTGAAACTGTATACAACATGTGTGGTTTAGGGAGGTTCACAATCAATTATCAGTCTGGCAAATAAAGTAGGCCCTAGTGAAGGTATTTCTGCTGCGGAACCAACATCATTCTTCCCGGATAAAGAAAAGAAAGAGGAGGATGACTCGGATGAAAGCGATGAAGATACCAGAAGCATATCCAGTGTCCAGGTCGGTTAATTCAATTATCCAATAGGTAAAATAATCCATACTTGTTCTTGTAACCTAACTGAAAATCTCGGATTTTAGATTGACTTCGACCCGCTACATATCCAGCTAGCTTCCACAATGTATGACCAACAACTCTTGGAGTTTTTAATCAAACACCCTACAACAAAAGAGTTAGTTGTGTTTATGTTGCAAGATTACAATTGCATTAAGTGCACTGACTGTGTTGGACAACAACGAGGTGATTGAAGAGGCCGAGGAAGCCAAACCAGACCCACCAGAGGAAATTCCTAAGCGGCCGCGGCTACTTGGACTGCTCAGTGGAACAAATTCTAACTCATCCAGCACCGCGCCTCATACACCGGTCGAAACTGTTAAGGGAATTCCCAGCAGTCAATCTAGCAACAATGTGCAAATACCCGCTCCTGCGGTAAGAATTATAATCGTTGACACCCTTAAATTCAATTGCTTAGATTCATAAACGATCACTTTCACAAAGTTTGGCCGACACCGCTGTATTGGCAGCAGGACATGCGTTTGATAACCTGCAAGACTGGCTGGAACGACCTCCAAAAGAGAAAACTAAACTAGATAGGACTACTTCTCATAAGGAAGAAGTTGAAGAGGTAGGATTATTTCTGCAAACAATTGAGAAACGGGTGGTTGCATTTTCTTAAAATAATAATAGGGAAAAAATCATCTTTAACCGTTTGTTTTAGACCTGCGAGAAACGACAGTCTCATTTGCTGGACCTCTTAGACAATACTTCGGTTCCCCGTGATCCCTTAATATCACCTATGTACGCGGATGATGCCCAAATAAAGCAGCTGCCGCCATGCTATTTTGTGGTAAGCAATTATATTTAATTATTTTGTCGCAAAGAAAACCAAAAAGAAAATCATAAATCAATGTATGTTTTAAACAAATGAAAATATATTTAGGCTTGCCACCTCGACCCTCTGCTGGATGACACAATTGCATTTGCCACTAAGCTAAGGAATGCTGGTGGTTGTGTTGCCTCGGTAGACCTTCTCGCGTCAGTACCTCATGGCTTTCTTAACTTCACCCTCATGTCTCCAGAATGCAGAAAAGGCGCCAAAGTTTGCCTTGAACGTATTAAAGAAGCTCTAGGATACCAAGAATAGCTGAAACTATAATTATTGATAGAAGAGCTGCATTATCATTTGTTGACTACCTAACTTATGTGCCAGTTTTTTTTTGTTGCGAGTTTATGCTTTTACAACATTAATTTATTAGAGAAATTGAATATATCGGGAATTATATTTGATTATTTTGCAATTAGTTACGGCTGTAGATCGCTACTTGTGCAATTCTATTTTATTTTGTACTACATATACTGGTGTTATGCTGAATACGATGTTACTTTGCATATGATTTACAAAATAAAGTTATAACATTGTTTTTATTAGAGATATTGCTGGAAAAGACTATTTCAACAACAGCAAAAAAAATAACGAAAAAGAAGTTAGTCCCAATTCGATACGTCAAACCAATATTTATTTGCTTCAACCGGAAGATAGAATTTTAGTGTTGAATTACACTGAGTCCTTTAATGAAAAGATGGCTAATCTAGGTAAACTGATGATTCAACTAATAGTTATCGTATGCTCAGATTTAGTCTTTGGTCTGAAGTTAGGTATTCAAAATAATTTAGAATTACAATAAATACTAACTGTTTAGAAGATTCGGTTGAGTTTAGCACTATTAATCAAAAACTTTTCAATCATGTGTTTCTGGATTACAACGATGCTATACCGCCGTTTATTTCTAAAAGTCAGCTATTTGGCACAAATAACACAACTCATAAACTTGTTCAGACACAAAGGAACAGGAATATTTTAATCTTGGTAATAATATATCGACCGACTATCTAAATGTTACTCTGACCTACACTAAGTTGATTGAACTGGTAAGATGAGTTGAAAGATATAGTTGTTACTTTGTTTAAGAATCCACCTCGGCAATCTATGAGTGTAGTCTTTGACTATATTATGGATTGGTATGATGAGCGTCTAAGATGGTCTCCTGAAGACTTTGGTAATATTTCTCATATTTATGTGAGAAGAGACCAGGTCTATATACCTACAGTCAGTGCAGTAGACAGGTATAGAATCAATATTCTTTAAAAACAACTCCTATTAATGTATCGCTAATTAGAATTTTCGTAAATTTTTATTTTTAGTATGGAAGCAAGTGACTCTCGTCCTGACTACAAACAGTATGCTACTGTCAGTAAATATTATTATTATTATTGTTTCTTGTTCATTGGTACATATAAGCAATTATATGAAAGGCAATTTAGGTTTATTCCATCGGTAGAGTCTTCTTTTATTCTTCAGCGGTTACCACAGTCTCTTGCACTATGGATGTAAGTTATTACTAATTTTAACAATAGCTTAAATTACTAATTTTTATTTGCTAATTGTAGGTGACTGATTTTCCTTTTGACGAACAAAAGTGCAGTGTTCGATTTGTTCCATATGATATTAATGATTCCGAGCTGACTTTAATGGGACACATTTTCTATGGTTTAGAAACGGAAACAGCGGTGACAAACAATTTTCAATATGAAAAACAGAAGCATTTAGGGCAATGATGAATGGAAAATTATAAATATTACAGTTGGTAACTCAGTTATCAAATCGGGAGCCGATGTATCTGCGGTAAGGGATTATTAGATCAATTTTCTTATAGTTTCCAATTTTCGTCCTTCTCAACTGCTAATAAAAACCATGTTTGTCAGGAGGGCGAAATAAACAACTTCTGTACTTATAAATCAAACAATTGAGCCAAATATGATGCCCAAGTGAACTAAAAATAACTTTTGTTTAGAATCAATTCGTCTTTACTATGAAGAGAAATCCCAGCTATTACGTCAGTTTGGTCCTAGTTCCTTCATTCATTATCACAATTATCTGCATATTTGGTTTATTCACTTCTGATATTAGAAAATACACTACGGACAAAGTCAGTTTGTTATAGTCAAATTCAAAAGTAATGAGGCCGTGTTAAAAAGCAGGAGAGTTGCAATATTTTGTATGAGTAAGGCAAATCGAAAGCGCAAGCGAAATACGCAGCATACCCGGCCTCATTACTTTTGAATCTGACTATAACTGATGACATAATTTGTATTAGTGGTTACATTGCTCACTTTATAAGAAATACATTATGTTTAAATATATTTTCCTTTAAGCCATACTATAGTCAGATTCAAAAGTCCGATTCAGATTCAAAACAAAATATTGCAACAATCCTGCTTATTAACACGGCCTCATTACTATTGAATCTGACTATAGTAAAATTTTAGATGGCTATGGGAATCACAACGTTAACAGCAGATTCAGTGACAATGGGAGTAGTTGCCAACCATATACCAAAGACAGCTCAAATGCCAGTGATGTGTGAGTCGTTTTCACTATAGTAGATGGCTCATTTCTAAAACTAACATTAAATTGATGATAAATTTTATATTATTTATTATCAAGACATCATAGTTTAATTCAGTGTGAAACCACTGTTTCTGTTTAACCCCCAGAGTGTAGTTTATGCCATTCGAATTATTATTAACTTATTTAAGAAGTAATTAATTGTAAGAGAGCAAAATTATTGCTACCACAACATTATCTTAACAGAATATGTTTAGCTTTGTTTGTTATTGTTAATCTGATGATCGTATTTGCTGGTATGGTTGTTGTTCTTTTTGTGCCAAAATGCTACAAACTAATTAACTTTGTAATTGGGTAAGCGGATAACAGAAGTATATAACAATTAATCACAAATTTCAGACAAAGAATTAATCAGCAGAACTATCTTCACCGTCATTCAGGAAAGATCGCAGTTCTGATTGACAATTTCTGCCTGGCATTCTTTTTGGGTTGCCTGTTTTTCAATACTCAATCATTATTGAAAAATTTTAACTTTTTTGAACTACTATTCTAACTAATAA
Source organism: Phasmarhabditis papillosa (assembly GCA_034691345.1). Classification (NCBI taxonomy): domain Eukaryota; kingdom Metazoa; phylum Nematoda; class Chromadorea; order Rhabditida; family Rhabditidae; genus Pellioditis; species Pellioditis papillosa. The sequence continues at coordinate 32,094 of JAQGAV010000132.1, read as the reverse complement.
CTAAGAATATTGTCTTTAAATTTATGTTTCAAGAAGGAAATCAACCTTTCATAAGTTAATATAGCACATTTGACTTTTCAATCAAAGGATCTCAAAGCTATCATGTACGAATGCATTAGTATTTATTCCGTTATTTAATAAATTCATTGGATGGATTCGTTACTTGTTGTGCTCAGTCAGCATGACACATTGTAATAATCACACCTATATTAGATTACTTAAACCCGCAAGAATCAACGCCGATTCTTTCATCGGATTTAGAATCTAAAATTGTATTATTAATCTAATAAGAACGCAAAATGTTTGATCGCGTGCAATTCAACAACCCACACTCAACCGGAAACCAGCGGTAATTGTTATATCTGGTTACATCTGAGTAAGCTGCAGTCTGATTTTTCTTTAATGCTGATTCACTTGTTCCTGACTAGAACTGTATTAGCCGCTATCTCTCTACAAGAAGAATATGTCCCATGTGAGCTAAGCATTACAAAGAACATGACCTCTTTAACCAGAATCACCAAAAAATCTAGTTATCATTAAGAGACTTGTGACCTTTTTAAAAAACTATTTTATTTCTGTATCACTCGTATCATAATAATAGTAGATTTCTTCGAGGCAGGGCTTCGGCCATTTATTGCGGAATCTTCTGAGCAGAGACGGCTCCATTCTAACATTCAGTCTTCGGGTGCACGAAACTCATGTCTTATATCATTAAACGTATGTCATTAAGAGACTTATTGCTTGGATACTTACAAGCATTCAAATATGCTCTGAAAGTTATAGAATTATTGGTGGTCGTAAGAAAAACACTGAAATATTTCAGCAGAGAAAAAACTGCGATTTCAAAATACAAACCAACGACTATTCCGGAAATTGTTTAGAACATACAATCCATATTTACCTCCATTTAAAACAAGTAAGTAACTCTGTTTCTGAACTTAACAATGCATTCAAAATGAAAGGCACTTATCAGACATCTTATTCAAAGAATACAATCGTGCTCGAAACTGGGATTTTGCTATGTATAGGTTGTAATATTATCACCAGCAGTTTTGCATTAATTTAGAAATCACTGTAAATTAATAAGAGATAGATAGATTTGAAAAGGTTGAAAAATGTTCATGTCTAGATCCTAAAATCACTGACAACCCTATAACAACTAATGACACTGATATTATATCCATTACACTAATGTACACAAAACTTCTGGAAGTGGTGAGTACGGTAAATTATGTGAGACTATTGTTTGACATATACATGCATTCTCCTTAGCTTTTGGGTCGAAAAACTTTCAAAGTCTAAAGTTGCTAAAGATAAGTTAAATTGCTCTTATCAGAATCCACCTCGGCAATCCATGACAATGTTGTTTGAATATGGAACCACTTGGAGGGATGAACGACTAACATGGAATCCAGAAGAGTTTGATGGAATTGATCATATTTATGTTAGACGTGACAAAGTATGGGTACCGGAAGTTACTTCTTTTGATAGGTTCGTATTCACAAAGAACCTGTACCGTAGTTGAAATATTTCAAAAAGTAAGGTATTAGTTTTTTTATTATGTAATGTTATTTTATGCGACCCTCTCTTTATAATGAAACAATTTTAGTATTGAAGTCAAAGAAACACGTCCTGAATATAAGAACTACGTAATAGTGAGTTCCTAATAAAGTCATGTATACAATAAACATTTTAGATTTACTCAAGCGGCTGGAATTACTTGTATATATCTACATTGACAACAGTAATTTGTACAATGGATGTTAGTTTGTCCAATTCCAACTGCAGAATTTATTTGGGAGAAATGATGATTGTTATTTAAAAGAAATGTAATTATTTTTCAGGTTCGAAATTTTCCATTTGATTTTCAAAACTGTAGCGTTAAGCTACTCTCATACACCTTTGATATTAGTGAAGTATTTTTGGTGAACACAATAAGCGAAGGATTGGATATAAAAGCAACGGTATGCATCTGTACCGACATTTTTTAAACATTGAAAACTTTAGGGAAATGATGAATGGCAGGTTATTAATATATCAATCCAGAGTGAATTAATATACGATTCGAGTGCTCCCACTTTGATTGTAAGTTTCATAATTGTTCTCTTTTTGATCTTTCTAAAATGATTGGTTCTGTTTCAACCTCTGTTTTACCAATCAGTTTGAGTATTAACTTAATCTTACCGACTGTGAATTTTGTTAGGACATTTGCAAGATTCTAAAAATAAAATATGTTTAGAATGAATTCAAATTTCACATGAAAAGAAACCCCTCGTATTATGTGGCTCTTATAATTGTTCCTTCGCTGATTCAAACAACAATTTGTATTGCCGGAATGTTCTCTTCTCGCATTTCTAAATTTAACAATGAGAAGGTTAGTCACACCCAATTGTTCTATTCATTTCTCTAATAACGTTGTTGCTTATAATATGATCCATTTATTTGGCGAATAGCATCAAAAATGATCCCAGTCAGCTTTGAACATGATCTATGTTGGCGATCTCAGAGGGCATAAGTCACCCCCTCACTAAATTACTTCCTTTTAGTTTGCGATGGGTCTAACAACAATTACATCAGGAGCAGTCACTGTAGGAATTGTCTCCACTAATATACCTAAAACAGAGAAGATTCCCAGTTTATGTAGGTTACGATATCAGATAAGGAGGAAACAAACAGAACATGTTCTAAAACAACTTTACTTTTTATTTTACATTTGGATAGACTTTTGTTCTGTAAAAAAAATTAAAATCTCAGACTTTGTGATCCAGTTTAGTAGCACCAAGTAAAATAATCTTGCCGATTGTTAGAAAGATGAAACACTGTTTCAAATTGTCTAAACACAACGGAATACGAATAAATAATATCGAATTTTAGCGAATTATGTGATGCTTAATCTGATTATAATATCTTTTGCAATTGGAGTTATTATAGTAGTCCCTAAGTTCTATGCAATGTTGGGTTGGTGTATTGGGTAAGTGCAATGGGTGGTCTGCACAGGTGAAAAGACGCAGCATGCAAATTTAGAGACAAACAAAGTTTTGCACGGAGGCGATAAGAATGCGCAAGTTTTAGCATTTTATTGATATGAGGCTGCGTATCGGTTTCCAATTCAATGCGGGTGGTATTCTCTGGCTGCACTGACACGCAGCGACCGAAGTTCAGTTTGCATGGTTTGTTGATCGTCGGTTCTGCAAGGTTTAGTGTTTATCACTATATTAGGATATGGAAAGACCAAAATTCAAACATAAAAAGAGTGTATATTACGGTACACTCGAATGTATGTTTAATTTGTCCGCACACGGACCGTGAGTTTCCGTGTGATATGACAGTTTTGTTCTTCGTACTTTGATATTATTGTATGATCTAAATAGCGCTGGGCACACGTTTGCTGACGCGCAAACTCTACCAACAAAACCAATCAATCAGTCTAAAAATAGAAACAGAACAGTGGTGCTTGTTATAATGAACAGTGCCGAACGACTCGATCTTTATCTTTTAGAACCGATCATTAAAAACTATTCAATGATATTTGCAACTAAAGTGTGTAGCATATATGAGCCAAATTCTTCAAAAAAATTCCCGGAAATTGAAAAAAAAAACTTTATTAGCAAAATTAAAGTTTTTGGTCCATTTCCATACTCATTTAAGTATGTATACAGACAAATGTTAAATGGGATTTATTCTGTTTCCATTCAGCTTAATTGTACAAATACATTTCAGATCCTGTTGCAAAGACAAGGGCGACAAGAAGAAAAGTCGATGTACTTCATGCTGTTCCGCGTTCTGCGCAGCCATCATAGACATTTTCTTCTTTATTGTCTTTGAAGCAGCAGTTGGCTTTAACGCGTTCAATCTTATTGCTAATAAGGAAGTTGCCGGTTTCTTTGGTTTGGTGATATCTTGATAAGGAAACGGTTTTTGTTCTTGCAACAGTTTTAATTAGAACTAATTGAAAGAGTTTTAGTTTTTAGTTTATATAGATCAGTTTGCAGTATATTCGACCATTATTTGTCATATCCTTGACAAGACTAGTTTGTTTTATGAAGGACTATAAACAATGTGTGAATAATCACACAACTGTAGTCTTTATTATTCCAATGTAACGGTTTATCTCCCCATAAATTACAAATAAAAGAAGAAGTAATTTTCATTTATGTATATTATTGATAAATATTTTAATAATTTCAATTAATGCAATTTCATGAAAGAATAGTAGGAATAATAGAGAATGTCACGGGTGAAACACGACAATAAAAGGGTAAAGCTATGAACCTTAGGATCAAATAATGAGAAGAGAGAAAGAAAAAAGAAAGTAGTCACTCGGTTATAGAATATTCCCATAGATAGAGTATAGTACTAAATCTACAGTACCATTACGGTATGACATGCGCGAATAATTATGATGATAACAATAGCACTAAATATAGTTAGATTCTAATGTAGAATAAGTCCAGAAGAGCTGTACGAACTAATCGATAACTAATCGATAATTGCCGGATATGACAAGCTATGACGTCATCGGTTATCACAACACAGTTAATGAGAATGCTAAAGTCTATAACCTGAGTAAATAGTTCATACTTAAAGAATATGGCAAGAACTTATGAAGCTTTTGAATATGAGAATTTTGCTACGGAATATTGCCTGTATTGATTGCTACAAGGCCATAATTGATAAGTTAGTGATCCTAGATCCTAATGTTCTAGAAGAATTAAATCAGTCAGAACTGGATCCACACGCATTCCCAGGTCCTTCTTTAGTTGTAGGAAAGAGTGTATGCCGGCGGCAACTTTCTGAAAATAAAAAATGTTTATAAGAGACGTTTGCTGTTAAAGGTGAAAACAATATTTTTATGTTAACCATACATTGAAGTCTCCAACTTTCAAGCAGTTGGGCGTTATATTTTGAGACCTTAAGTGTTCATACACTTACCGTAGCGGTGGCCACTAATAGCAGGAGTTGGCCAAAACGAGTCTGAGCTTCAGTTAAAGAGCACTTGTTCATGAGGTAATTGAATAAGGCTGTCTGCACAGATTGTCTTCCAGCTAAAATAACAACTAAAATATATAACAAAGATGTATAGCATACCTAGTATGGTTTGTTTTGATTCCTCTGAAAGGCCCGATACACAAGGATCCAATGCTGCAATTGCTTTCAAGGCAATGAATTCATGGTAGTCAACACGAAGTCTCTGGAGCTCCCGGACCATAACTCCTAGCATTAGGTTTCGCACAGCTCTGAAAATAACGTTTTAGTTTGAGTTGCGACCTGATTTTTGTAAATTCTTGTAGTGTCGTGTTTGTGCTTTGTGAAAGATCATGGGTTCAGTCTATTCATTTCAACCCTCAATGGGCCTCTTTTTCGCGCCATTCCTACTGTATATTTGTTCATCTTCTCAGAGTTTTATACACTCTTTGTATAGAAAAGCAAGATAAACACCAAGCAACAACATAATTTTGACAAAATCACGCCTAATGTTTGTAGAAGGATCCCTTCTGTCTGACTGCTCGTATGTCGCTATCCACCTTTTACTGAAGATGCCCCTTCAACACATTCTTGATCTAGGGTGCAGAAGTAGAATTCTAATAGACAGTTACTAATTGATGACTCTAATAGCTCTGTTTTGATCCCCAACATGCTAATCTCATTTTCCTATACTCGCAGCATATGATGGTAGTCATTGAAATTTGTTGTGCGCAAATATTGCGTATCGCTAACAGAACGTGTGATCGAGATCTATTGCTCCACTATAAAGAAGTACAGAAATAAGATTCTTGCCTATCCTTCCCTTGTATACTTATTATGAGAAGTAGTCACATTTCTTATAGCAGAACTCCGTTTGTTAATCCATAATAAACCTGCTTTGCAGACTTCTTATCATTATGATCTCACAAAAGATCAATCCCATTCTTAAAATAATTTCCCTTCTCTGACTAACACTACTTTTTGCTTTCTTAGATTTCATTGCATGCTATAAAAGTGCAAAAACGAAGCCACTAATCTTTGGTGAAAGTGTGTTTGGTGGAGTGTCGAAAAAGCGCGCGGCGCAGTAATGTATATACACCCGAGGGCGGACTGGCGGCCGGCCGCTAGTGTTCAACGATCATAAAAGCCTGATGAGCGCTGGAGCAGGAGAATGACAATATTACACTCGAGGTGGTCTTCTATGCTCTTTGGGTGGTCTTTCTGCCCAGTCAAATTCTCACATGACTACCGCCGTTTGCACTTATATAAATAACCAAAGCATCCCAATTTCAAATCGTCAACTATGCGCCCAAAATAGCTTGATCGGAGATTGAATTGAAAGTTGTACTTCAAACTTTTGGAAGTGCGAAGTTTCTATTTTAAGAGTGAAGTCCTTGAACTGGTGGGTGGTAGAACTACTTATATATTTACCAAACAGCAGTATTCGAAAACAGAAAAGCGAAACATCTTTATGAGTATTGTCTAAGAAGAGGTTTACTGAAAGGTTCCCCGATTTTTCAAACTAATTGTTATGTTTTGACCAGAGATTGCATCCCGGATGTTTTCTATCCGCCTTGCTTGACAAATGGTTGTTCTCAAGAATTCCGATAAAAACTCACTCGCACTTTGAGTCCAAGATGCTATTTCGTTTTTCCTCGTCAATTCCAAGGGTCTTTTGCAGTGGTTCATCCATCATTATGAAATGTCCCGATGGCAGTAGAATTGGTCCGTGAATTGGGCTCACCGAAGAATAATGCGCACAAGTGAGAATAGCCAGAGTACTAGCACAATTGCTCAGAATTATAACCTAAAGTCAAAATTTGTTGTTTTCACTTCTATGATTAACAGATATACCTTTTCTTGCATCACAAGGTCCGAAATAGGCATTAAAGTGTTCACATAATCACAGGCATACACCAACAACCGACGAATATTATCAGAAACTGCTCGTGATGTTGCTTTGCCTTGTGAGCCATCAAACAACAACTAAAAATGGCAAATGTAGTCTCTAGCAGCTAACTTCCGTATTGTATACCTTAGATCGGGGAATTAGTAGAGAAGGCTTTTGTAGGAAATCGGCCAGTGATGGGTGTGTTTCAGGTTCGGTTTCGTATACATCCTTAAGGTTAAAACAAATGTTTTCTATTTCTCTGAGAGTGGCGAATATAGAATCATCAGCACTGGGCGTTGCCCTTAATTCAGCTGGAATTGCTGATTCTGACCGCGATGACGGTGATGTAGGGTTTTCATCCGATGAGTCCTCCTAAAAACAAATTGTACACTTCTTGAGATCAAACATTTGTTTTCATATTAAACTAAACAATGTTTTTTTCTCAGATCAGAAGTTTTGCTCTAATCCATGTCATGTGGATTTCTGGTAAATAAACTACAGAATGCAAAAATCGCCTGCTATGTTTATGTCATAAGATAGTCTCAAAACACGTGAACAAGTTAACAATTATATTGCCTCCAACAGAGAATACTACACAATTTCAAAGACATTTGTGCTGGATTAGCAAACTGACCCTTGATCGTCCATGGTGGTCTGGAAGAGAGGGGCATCCATCACCGCGGAAGTTGGCGGCTGGTCTGCGAGGATTCTTTTGGCGGCCAGTCTTGTCCCGATCTGGTCGGATTGCTAAAACCACAAGAATATTTTTCAAGAAAGTTTAGTGTAGCAAATTTGGTAGGTCGGAAATTGATTTTTATTGTAGTGTTTATCAGTTGTGTCTTTTGCAGCAACAATCAACGAAACGGAAAGAGCAGATCACAAGTATTTTGATTAAATCGAACTCGACTAAATTTAGCACTAAAGTTGATTCAGATGGCAAGGCATCGAGTCTCAACTGATCTGTTCAAATTATTTGCTATTGTGCGGATTCGGTACAAATTACAACAAAGAACAGATTCATGGTGGGGTTAAGTATTACCGTCTGGTTCCATTCCTACTTCCAAGCATTTCTGGAATCGACATGATCTGCAGATATTCCTTCCGGCTGAAATAAAAACGAGTTATTAATAGAAGTTTGTTGTTTTTCTAGCCCTATGCATTATTTGATCTGATTTAGTCTAATTTGTATTCTCTGATAGGGTGGTCATGTATTTGTCTTTCTATCTACGATCTCTGCACATACACATAACTAAGGAATTTTCGCTAAGAGATCAACGAGAACATGTTTGTCGGCCCCCTCTCCAAATCAAATGTTATATCAATGAATCTTCATTCGCAATAGAGAACTTTGCTGCTGCTGGTGTCGCGCGTAGACTGGTCGAAAAACAATGCTGCGCGACCGATTCAGCCAGCCGCCGGGGCTGCGATCTACCACCGCCTGCAGATCAGCATCACTAGAATCTTCAATAACCAAATGAATAAAAAGACAGAGCGCACGTATCATACTGCTGTTGATACAATACAAACTAGCCGGTTCTCAGCGCGTTTAGTTAGCGCCCATCAAACCAGGAACAAAAAGGACTGATCTTTCAAGAATAGAGAAGAACACAACTTACTCTTATCGATTCGACATTTGTTCTCGTAACGGCAAACATAATCTTTTCCAGCCCGTACCTATAAAGATTGAGTATTAATAACAAATAATGTGAGTGCACGTATAGTGGGAAATTTGGCGTTTACGGTCAGGCGCCTTCACCTAAGACATCAGAGATCAATCTGACACCAACAATTCATTCTATTTACAGTTGAAAAGACTAAACATCAACTGTAGAAGTTAGCGTCAGTTAATAGATAACAGGAGAAGCATGTGCCTCTAACGGCAAAGGGAAACAAACGTACCGTTCGCCGGAAGAATCCCTTGCAGCCAAAACAAGCTATCACACCATAATGTCGGCCGCTTGCTTCATCACAGCATACCGAGCTGTAAACAATCGTTATAAGTATAATAAGACCTTTTGAACATTTATGAACCTCTTTTTTAATTACTTAATTGTTGGGATTTCTGGAACCGACAAATAGTTCGGATAGTTAGTTCCCTTTCCCCCCAAAATAAATCCATTTATGATTCAAAAGAGATTTTTCTAGAGCTTGTACTTTCTTGTTGTGCGGGGTGGAACAGCCAGACGTTTGAGCCTAAAGACCAGCGGCGCGCGTTTTGTGTACTTTGGACAAACACTCTTCGCTCAGTAGATGATTTCAAACTGTGATCCCTTTTAGGTGGATTGCGAAAACAACAGAAAGTGGAATAAAATAAAAAGATAATAGTTCAAATCGTGAAAATGTCAGTGTTATCACTGTACTTACCAGATAGAAGATTCTTCTTGATTTTGCATGTTTCCGGGTTGCGGAGAGAACTCCTTTGTTTCAGCTTTTATTATAGCTGCCTCTCCAGTAAGTAGTGTATCCATGTTGAAATTCTGATTGTTGACACCGGCTCCACAGCCCATTAATGCAGCTAACGCAAAAGCAGCCGTAGACGTTGCGCTGTCGCCCATGCCTGCCAAATAAAATGTTCATAGACCAAATTGACAGAGACCGGGCGGGACGCCGCATGCGACACCGCATCGTCTAACCAGTCTAGACTATGGGGTGTCGCGCACGACATCGCGTGACCGCGTTAGACCAAAGATCTAAGAAATGAACATACAGAAACGCACATAGCAGCATATAGACACGTCTTGCAATGATATTTTCAGCCAGCTTTGTGTTCAAAACAACAAACATTGGACACAGTTTAATATTTTGCTACTTTGTGAAATATGGGTGTATCTCAAACAGAATTGAATAGGTTGTGACATTTTGTAGAAATTGAGCAAATGCAAAAATTTAAGGAAATTATTTTACGCTTTATTATGAGTTTGCAAAATTTTAAATAAACTAAGAGAACATAAAAAGAATAACGCTAGCTGCATTCCAAAAGCGAATGACTATGCAATAATGCGTGAAATTGGGGGCATTAATTGGACTGAATACCAAAAACAAGTAAAAGCTAAGACGACTACCAAAAAGGGAAGAAAATAAGAAAACAAGACACGATAGAAGGAAGGGGCGGAAAGATCGTCGACCGACTGCCGCTAAGGCCAACATATTTTAAAAGTAGAATGCGCAATGGTCGGAGATAAGAAAGTGAGCGAATATTACCAGCGATGATAAGCAATGTGATGAAATGAACAGTCAGTGAAAGGGTTAAATGAAATGATCGAGGATTAGACACAAAAGAAATCATGTGCTATGTACGATCAGTGTGCTTAGGTACCAACCAGCCTAGTCTTGCTAAACATATGTGGACAGTACCAGGTTCAGCAGAAATACGACCGACTCACTACATGACCATCGTTCAAATATTTTAAATAAGGCGCCAGGCATATATATAGCGCTATAAAGAGAGACGGAAGAGAAAACACAAAGTACACTGTTCTCAGCGATCAGAACAGAATGCAAACTATAAAGTCGCACATATAAAAGATCATATTCGTAATTAAGGCCAAATCGTCATTGAATCAGCATTGTTAATATCCTTCGTTCTAAAGTATAGAGATCAAAAAAACAGAAACATAATTTTTGAGCTTGACTACAAATAGTTTAAAATATGATAATTATTGCTCATTCCTACGGAAAAGACCAGAAAACTACGAAATAATGATGAGAAATGTAGACCAAGAAATGAATCATCGGTTTGGTAGCCAACTAAATGGAGGAGAAAATTCCACGATGATCACACATTTCAAACATATATGACGATGGGGGGAATCGGTTGACTAAAAACCGGTGTTAAAAGGAAAAGACAGAACTGCTGTTTGAATGACAAAGAACAAAATAAACTCTACCTCCCACCTAGCATACTGTATGAAATGGAAGTATGACTTAACATAAACAAAACTAGAAAGTTATGAAATATATATATATATATATGAAAGAACGAATTATAAAGTATGAATTGACAATAACGGTGCTAAATGCGAACAATGTATTTGTTCGAATGGGCTGGTTGACGTTTGTTGCTGCTACACACTCAAAATGTAAATGAGGGTTTCGTTAGGGCGACGAGACACAAAGTGCAACACGCGGAAACTACGTCGAGACACATTTTTAGTGTTGGCGGCATCCAGCCGGGACGCCCCCCCCACACCACCCATCTGGCAATTTCAGTGAGCGGCTAGGTCTGCAAAGTTGTTCACTAGAATGAATGAATGGTTTATGCCCTTTGCATCCTTTACTCGCAGCACAGCAGACCAAAGAGTGCAGACCAGCCAATATTAAAACAGCATCAAATAGTGCGCAAAATGAGGAGAGCTTTAAGAATTCCAAGAGAAATAGGGAAGAGGAAAGACTATGAAGAACAATCTATGGATTCATCTCCACAGAGCACAAGTCAATTCCAGTCGGTAAGACCAGCGTTTTGCACATTGAACTGTGTGCTTGGTCACGTAAGTATGCGGTGAATGCGACTAGCCTGCAAGTAGCTGAGAGATGACAAAATGAAGGTCACATTTCATCACCAAAGAGCGAAGATGAACCCCCCCCCCCCCCTCTCTTACCAATCTAACCACAACGAAATGACACACACGGAACGAAATTGTTGTTTACTTACTAGAAAGAAGTAAGACTTTCTCGAAAAGATGTAAACACTAAAAATATGAATAAAATCGTTTGTCACCTGAGTTTAGAGCGGAGGCAGGGAAGCGTCAAACCGTTGATTGATACTTTCATGTGCCGGGTTGCTTGCTGTTGCAAACAAGTGTATTAAAAATGAACATTGACCACCACAAACAATATCGGGTTAGAAAGGGGAGGGGGTTTGCTGCAGGGAAAGATCATAATACAAAAATGAGAAAGCAATGAAAATTGTAGGGTAGGGTGGCGATAGACTGAACAAATGGTGGAATGGTGATAAGATACAAGATTCACAGTTCACCAAGACAGACGGAAATTTGCAGTAAACTATAGAGCAATAGACCACCCATAGCTAAAAATAAAGAGAAATTGCCGCCTATAGACGCATAGAAATAGAGAAAACATAGATGTGGGTGTGCAAAAGTGCAGGCTAAATTAAGTAAATATAAAATAGATTAAAAAGTCTTTGCTAATAACATGTAAGGTATTACGTAAAGCACTTTGAGAAGTAGTTGAGATTTCCAGAATAAAATCTGCTTATATAAACAAATATCTAATAGAAAGAGCAGGAAGTTTGTTTCTAAATGGGTGATTGGCTGCCTTTCTGCAAGTGCAGCAACCGACCACACGAGCTACCGACCGACATTCCGACGAGTCATTCCTCTCTTTTCACTAATATAAATGATCTGCGATGTTTCTCGCAACCCCTCCCCCTCCCCCCAGCCTCGCATCCACAAACCAAACACTAAATTTCAACACTGCGCCCAGAAGCGTTTAGTTAAAGGCAGACAAAACTGCTGTGATACATATCAATTACGAATATTTGAATTAAGTGCGAGACTTTGATGGCAACCAATTGTTTGGAGTTAGGTTTGCTGAGTTACAATTATGTAAAGTTGAGTTAGGCCACTCAAATTTGATCCTTCTCAGCGCATTTTGTGAGAATTTTCTAGAAAGAGCGAAGGCTAATTTCAATTCTCAGCGCACTATATGGCCATTTTGCTCTTTTCAGAAGAATTCTCATGTATTTGCTTCCCAATTTCTAAATGTGGCTTTGTGGCCAAAGGTTACTTCGCCCTTAATGAAAGTAGTGTGTATGTGCATCAATTACGTGGTCAATCTCCTTAACCCTTGGCCTTCTCGCAGGACTGAATATTTATAAGTATGTCTGGAGCAAGCGAGCCTCTATTCACTTACTTCCGCTTGCAAGTATATACACAGAACAGAAGGTCTTGTGAACTACTGGACGAATATCGAACACAGTGCTACAAACTTAAATACCATGCAGTCATTATATCCATTGTATTACCTAGTATTACCGCAATATTACCTGCGTAAGCGTGTGCTAGCATAGTTCCTACAAGCGTCTTCCAAAGGTATCTATTGTGAATAGATTTGGGTCTGAGTACCTTTAGTTTAGCAGTGACAATTGGGACTAGAAGGCAGCAAAGGCAGCGGCAGCTATAGTATAGTAGACTGCTTTACATGTATGTTGTTGTTGGGAAGGCGCAAGCTGTTTACGATAAACAGCGCCGCTTGCATGATCATTTGCCTAGGGCAGAGCAAAAAAACAACCAAATGTAACTAACAGAAACAACTACCATATATACTAATAGATTGCTTGCCGCTTGAAATAAACACACTATACTATTTTTCCGGAAGTTGCACATGTTCCGCCAGAATGCGGCAGCATTTGAAAAACATAATACCAGCAAACTGTATATATATACATATTGTAAATACACATAGTGAAAGGGTAGGGAAACTCTGAGTCAAATGGGTGGGCGGATATTCAAAGGATGCGTTTGACTACCGAGCAGGGCTGATCTATTGCATAAAAACTGCGTGCACTTCTTAAAACAAACTAAATCACAGTACATCCTACATCCTACGAACATGTTTGTTAGTATGGCCGACTTATATACACTTGTACTTTCATCTGAGTCAGATATTTGTGTAATAATTTCGATGCGATTATGCAGGCTAAAACAAGAGCTTGCACTTTCTCTGTTCTCATTACGAAAATTAATCTTCTCAAAGAATGAAACAAAAAAAAGTTGTTTCTGAACATACTGTTGTGGTCACCAAAGACTACGAGGTAAAAGTTCAACTAGCAAAACGCAATATGCATAACATTCACAACGAACTGGTTTGCACATAATGCATATTCGTGTATTTATGTATGCTGTTTCAAATGTCTGGAAATCAATCATTCTGTCTGACTATTTAGAAAATATCAATGGATTGGAATCAGTCGGCTTTGTATGAATACAATAAAAGACATTACATTTTTCTGATGTCAGATGTTCTTTGTTGATTTTGACGTGGAACTCGGTTTAGAAGCTAGACCGGCATACATTTGGATGTAGAACCCCTATGTAGCCAGTTATATGTGATTTTAAGTACACACTTTTATATGATTTTGTTATTGTGAAAAAAAAATGTTCTTCGATACAGTACAATATGTTAACAAACTTTCTGAATCGCGTAAAACGTACCAAGAGAATGTAGAAAGAAGCAGTGCTTTGAGAGGCACATCTCACAGCGAATGTCGGCAGAATCCTTGCCTGAATGTGAGCAGTTGTGATTCATATACGAAGGCAGGCGAACTACCACCCATTGTTGAAACGTTCGGAGAAGACCACCCACAACGATATTCTAAGACGAACGTACAGTTAACGGATATTAAAAAAATAATTGAAATTACATGTACGGTTGTGGTAACTGCTGATTGAGCGATTCTTCAAATTTATTAAATAAGAAATTAAATCAAGCAATATGTTTAGATCTTCTTTGCAAACTTCCGGCGCCAGACAGCCTTCTTTCCGTCTTTACCGAAGGCTTCACATTCCTGAAAAAACTAAGTAGACAAATGTTTCGGTTGTTCCAATATAAAAACACCTTTTCTGTTTGAACAATAACAAATAGCAAATACTCGCTTAGATTTGAAACTGTCACTTTATTAAGGTTCTAATAGTCAAAGCTAAGTAAATTCCAAAGCATGATTAGTTTATTTATATACTTACACAGGTAAGAACACCATCCTTGAAAAACCAGTAGAATGCATCATCTCCCACTTCTCTTTCCAAATTTGTGTGTTTTTCTTTTAACTTCTCACCCTCAACCGAGAAAACAATCTAAAATTAGAGTATACCTCAAATATTTGTGTCATAAACGGTTTCACATTGCAGCTTAATGTTAGTTTTATTTTTAGACTCTATTACTTTGCACCTCGGACGATGACCAATTTGAAGTGAATATAGCCAATTAGTAAGTTGCGTAGGGCGCTTCTTGGAACTGAGAAGGACAAATGTGAACTTCTTATTTTACACAACAGTTAGCCTCAAATATATTTATAGTATATTTGTTTTTAAATATAGGAAACTAGCGCTGAGTCTGTTCTTCTCACAATACCTATTTGAAGGATGTATTCAAAGGTGTAATTACGCTTTTGCTTCTGTTGTTGTTCGCTGGCTGCACATTTTGCAGAAAGCACGTATAATGCCCTTTTAGTCTATTCTTTGCAGACATTAGTATTTGCCCCCGAAATGTCCATTTGACTCAGAGTGGCCTCTATTTGGCTAAATAATGATTAGATACGTTTTATGTACGGTCTAAAATATATTTGGGATCAGAGAATGTCTTTGTTATTTTGTGATCTGTAATGTTTAGAATATCAGACTTCTCGACAATGGTAACCGTCAATGAATCTGATCAACGCCCGATCGGCGAAGAATGAGCAATATTGTGGCCATTCAACCAAAAATGATTAAAATTTAGGCGTTCTCTTTTTCTCACGTATGTTCCGAAAGAAAATACATGCGCCGCGTTGCCTATTTTTAATGTGCATGACAATGAATGCGGCAGAATACCAAATGCTAGTAATTACGTAGTTATGTGTTCGCGACATTCGATTCGAAGCACTCTTCCAAAGTCGGTGCCATCGCAGCTTTTTTGTGAAATCACTTACGACACTGGTCGACTTTTGAACATTGTGTTCATATTACACAACAGGGCGATCAACTAGCAGGCTCTTGTGGGTAGGCGGGAGGCATAGAAACTGCTAATGTATATCTGTGCTTTCAAAATTTGCAAACTGAAGAAAAGAAGGAAATTCAGGCATGTCTGACGTAATTTCCGGTGATATGAAAATCTGGCGGCGCAAGGAGACATGAGAAGTGGAATTTCTTTAGTACGTCAAAGATCTATTCTAATTACAAATTAACGTAACTTAATATATCTGTTTCTAATGTTCATATAGAATTCGTCACGTTCCATTGAAGAGTGGAAATTGCACAGAATTTATGCAGAGATGCGCACGCAATGCAAAATGATCTGTGCGTAAATATGCAAAAATGAACAGAAGTCTTGATCAAAACTAGTTCGATTTAGCAACATTTGTATTTTTCAATGGTTAATACAATTGTGTCGAATGCGGGAATGAGTTTTTTTTTGGTAATTATATCCGTTCAGTACCAGACCAAAAGAAGCCTATTTTTTGAATTGAATGGGCCTAAGTTCAAATTCCACGACGATTGTTTATCTGCTTTTCGAAAACGCTTTTTTATTTCATTGACAGTGATAAGAGCACGTTTATTGCTGAACTTGCGTGATTAACAACAACAGGCCCTGCAGCAATATAATGTAATGTACCATAGTGCAAAAACAAAATGAAATCCTTGAAACAAAATGATTGTACACGCTCCAATTTATGAAGCAATTGTTATGCGTCTTAAAAGTAGTAAATGGGCTTAAACAAACCTTGTGTCTCTTGCCGTCGTAACTAATTGCAGTGAACTCCTCATCGAGCTTAAAGTTGTGCTGGAGGTTTTGTGATGTATTTCCAGTTAAGTAACTAAGTTTCAAAATGTACTAAATCAAACTGTAGCTCGTACCTATAGCCCTCACCATGCAGCTTCAGCAGAAATTGGGTATTTTTCATCTTTCCCTGGATAAGTTTTCTGACGAGCCATGGAACCCCTGAAACACAAATAATATAGGTATTCAGTTCATAGATATGATATTTAAGTTAAATTATCAGAACATATCTATTATTCTTTCTTCAGACATAGTTTCCTTGGTTGACATTCCACAAACCTCGGACACTCAGAAAGCCATCTAAGCCCTCGGCGCTGTTCTCGAAATAGTGAACATTTAGAAACTCTTCTGGGATCGACATGGCACTATACTCCTATAGAATATAATGAATTCATGGTTGCAGCAATACAATATCAGAAATCAATAGAACATTTATTGAAAGCTCGTTGGTTTGAAAGACAAAAATGATATAAATTGAATTATTAATAAAGAACAGACAGTTGCAATAAAGACAGATGTGACTGGGGGTGTTGTGTGAGATAGTGTATAATATATTGGCCTGTAAGAAAAGATAAGAAATGCCTATAGTGGCATTAGGTGATGAAATTTTGCCACTGCTGCTTTAAGTAAAAGATTATGGAATTGCACAAATAAAATTGTTATATCAATCTAAAAAGCCCAGAATCAAAAGGTGACGCAAGTGTGTAAGACAATATAGTTTACAATCGTATACTCTCAGTGATTACGGTTTTTTCTTTTCAAAACTTATTCATATCAATTTCGTGTTTGTTTCTGATTTTGGGCTCTTCGAAAGCATCAGCATGAGTCCAAGGGTGCTCATTTTGCAGAACTCGCAATTGCTGGGCACGAACCAATTCACGCTCCCTTAAACAAAGGATTAAATCTAGCCGTGTTGTTTATTCAGTGTCCAACCTGTATTCGATCCAGGTTGGTTTTGATTTTCCCTGTTTATACAAACAGGTTGCGATCAGTATAATCCAAACAATGATCGATCCAAACGACCAAACCAGCAGGATATGTTCCAAACTGGACCAACCACATTTTTGCTGAGTCTGCAAAAATATATGTAAGAAATAATTCAAGAGTTGATCCTACTGCAATAACTGTAGTGTTTTGACATCCAATCTGTCGATCCGAGAATGTGTCCGTGTCATTTATTGTTCTGTCATCCAATCGCCAATCACGGGGATTCGCGAATTTTTCAGCTGAAAAACAAGTTTAAAACTAAAGCAACATATTCTTAAAAGAAGTTGACACAACTTTTGTATCTGCACCCTTGATGGCTTCAAATATAAGATAAGGAGTTGAGTATTCTTACAATGAGGTTTGCTAGCTGTTGACGATATTGTTGCCTCTGAACCGCAGCACACATAGGTTTAATACATATCAGGGCCTAGCGAAAATTTCTTACTTTTTTGCTGTATGTTTTCCTCCGTTCGTGTTTTCGAAATTTTTCTCTCGGGTGCCGTGGTCACAGTAAACGTTGCCTCTGGCGTGGTAACGGTTGTCTCCAAACTTGTTCCCGTAAAATCTGTTGAGAATATCTAAATATATTATTATTTACAGATAAAACTATTACACGACTTTATTGTCTTCAAACGGCATCTCTGTAGTAACAACTTCAGTTGTAGTCTGTGCCGCAGGACTTAAATTAAGACTGTTAAAAACATTTAACGCATTAACTCACTGGGTGGGTAGAAATTGTAAACGAAGGACGCTAGATGTAGATTTTTTGGTTATCTAAGGTAAACTTTAGAGATTTTGAATTTTCTCCAACTCACTTTTTCATTCGGTGTGGAATGTATGCCTTTTGTTGTAAAGGTATTAGGCATTGATGATGGTGGAGATGGACGATTAGTAACCCTACATAGTCAAGATGAACTTGTTCTTATATGGTTTAGTTAAAGTTATGGCTCATGAAAAAAAATGTAATCTGACCTTGATGGAAATGGTTTTGTAGTGGTAGTGTGTCTTGTACTAGTGGTTATATTTACTGTCGTATTACCAACAACTGATCCACTAGACGAGCTATAAATAGAAAACTAATAAGATTCCTTGCTGAAATGCTAAACTAACCTAAAATTAGAGTTGTTTATTAATTGAACTGTTGTTGGGGACTGAGTTGTGGAATGAGTTTCTAGCCTCGGAATGACACTGGTGGATACCCACTTGCTACTCAGAACTGCTTGTGCAGCATTGGGTGGAAGAACAACACTCCTACCAGAAACACCAGAAGAAATTGTTTCTATATAGTCTTCTTCAGAGGACTCCTAAAAATAGTTAATAACCATAAAAAACACCTGAACCTATATTTGTCTACGTCTGATTTAATACCAGTTATTTTAAACGCTTACTCACAATTTGTGGGTTGATTTTTGGTTTGAATGCATGAGGTGCAAACTTCATCGGTTTCGCCTTGAGGATCGCTGCTTCAAATGGTTCTTCTATCGAAGTTTTGTTCTTAGATGGATCTCTAAAATAAATTACTATACTGACTCTCTTATGGAATAGATAATACCTGTAAGATATTGACATTAAAAAGTGAGATTGAGCCGTTTCTTTTACTTCAATGATTGTGGAATCCATATGCGTGCTGATAAAATATCCTGAATTATTCTATTTTTCTCTTTTCTTCAACTTTTAGTAATTTATAATGCACGGTTACACACTTTCATGTAATTGTTCTACATTTGTATACTGATTGTGAAGAACGTTAAGCCATTCACTGGAAACTCGAACCATCTTTTCAAATCCCATATTCAGACTACCTAAAATTAGATTTTAAACATCTTCTTAAAATATCTTCCTGCCTGCCATTAAAGAACTGTCGTCCGAAGGGGTCTTCTCTTTGTATCTGTTTAGTATTTCTTCTTTTGTGAAAGCACACTTTGGAGGCTAGAATATTAAATAATTGCAGCAAAATTATTGTTATACAATTATCAAAAGAAACAAAATCAAACTTACAAACGGTCTTTGGGAACAAGTTCCATTGGTACGGCACATCTGAAGATCACATTCAATACGATATCTAAAAAATAATAAATATTTCAAACAACAAAGAACCAACGTATGTAGAACCACCAAACTTCTGTCTATGTTAAACATTTATTTTAGTTTGGCTGCTCACAATTCGTTAAAACAAATGATAGTATATCTCACTTTAAAATATAGTTCACTCACTTTTCGCCATTCGTTAGCTTAAACATTTTTGCTCTTGCGTAAATTCTCGGTTGGTAATTATTGTAAACAAGATCGCCCATTAATTCAGAATCTACGATACAGCTAAAATAATATAATTCATTTGCGATTTATGCGGTCCAACATACCCATTCTCGTCAATCAAGTGTATTACTTGGCCTGCTTGAGAAATTGCATTGCATGATGTGAGAAACATCTTGGTTTCAAACTGGTCTGTAAAGAATTTAAGAATTGCAAAGGATTTGCAACGTAGCACAATAGAACATAAACAACGTTAACTTGTTTTTTCAAATGTTATAAGTGGAACAAATACCTTTTTGATTCATAGTACAAGTCCATTCGTGAACAATTGCATCGCCCACGTGGAATGCAGTAACACTTTCCCATCTTGCAGCCATACGAATTACGTGGGTACAGTTGCTAAACACTTTCAACTAATAACTTTGGTTGTTACAATTTATGTTCGGTTGCACATCAGGATTTGTTTTATTCAGATCTTTGATTACTCATAACGCAGCCGGTGGTGCGGCCACCCTCTTCAAAAACGTTCACACGTCAATTATCCACACTTATTGGTTTCGAAACACAACTGGTTTACCCAAATGGTCACAGTTTTTACATAATTCGGTTGTGCAATTGTAGACTTCGGCGAAAATAAGTCCTATTTTTTCAAACGGAAATACCAAATGACAGAAAGTCGTTAGAGGATTTTAAAATAATGCAAAATTTTAACCGTATTTGCGGTGATGGGAATTTCTCGGCCAGGTCCTAGCCTTTTGAACTAAAATATATACAATGAAAGTAACTTACAACTCATCAGTTCTTGTTTTTGGTCGTACAGAAGCATATGAATTGTCAACACATTGTACAGAATACACACGGTCACTGCTAGTTATAACGAGTGGATGGAAACCAATCTCAACATACGCACTCAAAACTCGTGAACCATTCTATAAAAATATTACATATCATTTATTTCTTTGTGTCTAAAATTGTCAATTATTTGAATACGACTTACATTAAGGTATGTTGTTTCCGTACATCTTCCAATATCCATCTTGAAAGTTGCATTTTTCTGGATGTTTACAGCAAAATCCTGGTTGCACTCTGGGATATACATCTTTTTCATTACCTTAAAATCAAAAACAAGTCTTGAGATTATTGGTGTAACCTACAGATACACGACCCTCAAATGGAATATTTGTTTCAAAGTTGAACACTATAGATTTCTTAGAGCAGATTAAGCGAGGCAGGCCTAAAATAAAGATAGTTTTATAAGTTCCATCATCAAACTAGTTTTTATAAAGAAGGTATTCTCAAATTAACTAACCAACAACCCTGGCATTATCAAAGTCGGTGGTCTGTATTAAGACCACACAGTTGAATAATAACAGAGTAACAATTAACATCACATTCAGCGGCGATCAACTCCGGGTCAGCTTTCTTTCTGAAACATCAAAACATCACAAATAACTAAAAGGTATAAGGAAAGGGAGGCGACAAAAGATTGCATGCGCTAATCTGCATTTAAACTGTTTCTATTTTCCTTTCAACAGAAAAGGCGCGTCCCGTTTTATCGCGTAAATTCAACATCTTTCTTTAAGCCAAGAAAGTAATTAGAAGGCAGAAGTCGAACGTAACTCTCCGAGGCTACACCTGTAACGGAGACCCCCGTTAGAAGAGGGACATGACAGAGATTACAAAACGGGTTGCAACTGCAATTACTCTAAATGTTCCCTCCGGGAAAAAGTTCCTCTCTACAAACAATCCACCGGAGAAAAGAAATGCCGAAGTTTGTTCAATCGGTTTTAATTGTTTTAAGTTTGGACAATAACTAGAATTTATGGTGCAAAAATTTTGCGCCGTAAAGATTCGGCTATATTACAGGGTTTAGTATGAAAATTGTTGGCAACAATGACATTGAATCGACTTTAGAGTCATTGGTCAACGAAGTAACACGTTCTTAATATAGAAAAGGAATGCAGCAACTGGATTTCACATTGTGGTCAGATTATTACTTCACTGCAATTGCGAAGTTACTAGATTTACTGTAATACATAGACAGGCAAAAAAGTAAAGGTAGGTAAAAACATATTTGCCATATCCAGTCTATGGAAAATTGGCTTGTACCCGTCTTTGCGAGAAAAATGAAAACATAATTAGGAGATATGTTTCTCAACTAATTGTAGACAGACCCTCAAAAAAGTTCTGTTTATCTACTATTTTACTAGGAAAATTAAAGGTTGCATTTTATCTAATAATAGAAGATTATATAAACTGCATAGTAAAACGATGGACAAAATAAATGAGAAAGAATACTTGATGTTGTCTCGAGTATGGACAGCAGATCCACTTTTGGAGAACAAGAAACCAACATCATCCACCACTTGCCAAAACAAAAAAATACAAGAAGCAAGCTAATTCAATCAATAAGTAACCTCTCATTTCAAATTATATATAAAAGACTTTTTCACAGTTCAACCGTTTTAGGTCGTTTTCTGCAGACAATTGTACTTTCTCTTGTCCGGTTTGTTTGAAATAGTATGACAATATGTATATTTGTAGAACATATATCTAGCCTATAATTAACCTTTGCAGCAGTCATATTCGCTATATCCCTTGTTACCCTTCGCTTATACGCACCTTATTTCTCGCTTACAATTATTATTCTCAAACGACTGTGGAATACCGGACGACGCCGCATGACAATTTTACGAATATTTTGCCTTTATTCCACTTGAATAGGCAAAAGGGACAAAAAAGCTGGTAGAATAATTATTATTCTTTGAATGAATAGTTTCCATTTCTACATTTCGAAGGTTGTTGATAAGTAATACAGACATACTGAAGACGACAGAAACAGATTTAGCGGTTTAGAGTAGAAAATAAATGTTTAGAAAGTTTCGAATTTTTCACAAAGCAAAAGTCTCTTTGAGATCCACCGCATACGAATACTTCCAGAAATGATACTAGTAATGTTGCAAATATATTAATGCCTGACATATCTTAATAGGTGTATTGTATGGAAAGTCATACTAAATAAAGGAGTTGGTAGTTATATGGAGAATATAACTGTTCTCTGGATACGTTGCTTCATAAAAGCACTCAGTAAACTATACTATTGCCGGTGGATTATTAAATATAAACATGGCATAATCGGTTTTTGAGGATTCTCGTAAAGTGTTCGGTTCGTTGGGTCTGAATAGGAATGACTGAACTCGGTTTCTCAGACTGTCCGCCTTATTATAGGGCGCAATTATGCGGCATAGAGGCTAGTGTATGTTACTTTTTGTGGTTAGATGGCTACGGTAGTACAGGCATAGCATAGTGAAGCCTCATTGCGTGCCGACTTCTATTAAACTCCCTTAATTGCTTTCATTTTGTAGAAATGAACTGCCTCTTCCTTCTAATTGCGCTTGCTAGAACCTGTATTATATATAGTAATGGGAACCCTTTTAGGGATTTCCATTGTTACGTACCCCAAAAAAACGGTTTTGGTTCAGTTGGAGTTGAGCTTAATAACCTTAAGTCTACGTAAGATGAAACTGGTTTTCCGGATACTATTGTATTCATTCACTAAAATATAATATCATAAAAAATTCATTTAGTGGGATATTATTATCAATTTAATTTGCTGAAAGTATCTTTGCAGAGCACTCATCTTATAAACTTTGTAGCAAATAATATAATATCAATTTTATTTATGATAAAGACAAACACAAATCCTTTTTTTTAAAGTTTGTTGACTAATTCACAAAATGTATTTTGTTGGGAAAGTAGAATCTCTTCTCTTTTCAGATAAACTCGTCCGCAACTCAACAAACTTCCTGCTCTTTCAAAGAAGAAAAACTCCCTCACAATGAGATTCCTATACATTTTAAGAAACTAAATTAGATATTTGTTTTGTCTTCTTTTTGTTCTTTAAAACCCGGACTATCATATATCATATAAACCATTATGTTTATCTTGCTTTACGTAGTGTGTGTTCTTTTTCCCGATATTGTTTCCCTAGATCCACTTTTGAGTGATCTATTTCCCACTTGTCGTTAGCAATGCTATGCCGGTAAAAACATTGCAAAATAACTCAACTACAAATATTTACAAAGAATTTAAAAAAGTATTCTTAGTGTTAGCATCGATTGCTTTTTAAATCTCAGGATTGGTAAATGGCGATCATTCTTTTCGATGAAGAGCTATCCTATGTACTTGTAAAATTCGATATTATATTTTATATAAGAGTTTATTTTCTATATAATAATCTCTTTATGATATTCCTTTATCACAGCCTGATCATCCAAAGTTTAAATAGGTTTAATAGGCCTACGCAGTTCTCGTCAAGTACTTGAGGAGCGTTTGACTCTACAAAGATGCGTATAAGATAGCTCGTTTTATCGTCGCCTTGGGATAAAACTGATTTGATTTCGGTTACCATGCGCCCTATGCCATCGCACTGCTTCCTCGCTACTTTCCGTCATATAGTCTAATATTTGATATCCACACCGACCTCCCAGTCAGATATCTAGATTTTGTTTAATCAATTCACCCACATCGCAAACTTCACTCACGTAATTTTAATTTAACCGATCACAATGATCCACGAGCGGTTACTTTTCACAATCTTTGTTACCTTTGACAAATAGATACCAGTGGAAAGAGTGGGAAACTTCTAAAAATAGGTGAGATTCAATGTCATTTCTGTTTCCTTCCATTGTAAGCCTTATAGAACATTTTTAAGATGATATTTTTCTAAGTTGAAAGAATTTCTTTGCGGGAGTTCGGAGTCGTTTATGTGATACATTGACCACCGATACAGGTATCTAATTACATATGTTTGTGGTGGTCTAGCGGTAAGTTGCTACCAGATGGACAGAAAGCGAGCTGGGGCCACATGGCAGTATTACAATTGCGAGATATATCATTTAATGCGAGAGCCGCCTGTTGTTCTTCTGCGTTTCCCTTTTCTTCTTTACAACTAAACTTCTCCAGTGCCAAACTCACACCCACATGCCCAGGAAGAGAACGCAAAGAAAGAAAATGAACCATCTAATCATGGCGACATAAAGTCCGCTCTCAACCAACTCGGCTAGAGAAGATTTTTTCCATAAATTACTCCATAAATTTATAAGAAACTGGGATCATTGTGTGTTTTGCTACTGCTCACATTTACGTATGTAACCGTGTAGTTTATCGAATTGCATTCTTTTATTTGCGACAGTAATCATCAAATGAAATATACTTCTTAATTGCTAGTTACATTTTCTCTAATAATATTGCATTGATTGTTCACATGCACTATTCAATACAATGTGTAACTTATAGCTCTATTAATTGTTTTATCCTTTACTACAATTACTATTCTTTTCTGAATAATAGAGTAAAGTATTATTTGTTTCAGATGGCTTGGCGTATAGCAAGCCTGCTTCTCTTGGTGGCGATATGCCATGGAGCCCAGCAACAACAAAAAGATGACGACTTAGAATGCATGTTCTTAGGGTATCCCGATTTGGAATATGACGGTTTTGACAGAACTGAGGTAACATTCATAAAAGTAGTATTTTATCATTTAGTTTTCGCTGAAAAATTTATACATCAACATTATTATAGGTTCTAACGGAAAAGAACTTCAACAAGACAGTTTTTGCTGAGGATTCAAAGAGTGTTGTATTCTTTAACGACGTCGAGGAAGACGACTCCGAACACGATCAATATGAATGCTTCCTTCAGGTAAAATAACCATTTTCTAAAGGAATATTGCCTGTTTACATTCCATTAAATATAATACTATACGATAGTGCTATCTGGGTCGTTGTTATAAAAATATTAATAATTATAAACATACTGCTTCTGGCAACAAAGTATTACTGACTTTGAGCAATTTATTTGTTCATTTTAAGCTATCAGCTCAAATCATGACCAAAAGAGGCTACAACTTTTTCACAGTTAATACCACCAAAGAACAAAGGCTGAGAAAGCAGGAAGGTTGGTTCATTTTCTCCAATTTCGAAATTCAAAAAAGTATTGAATCAGAGTTGTAATAATACTATTGATATAAATTCTGCTGAGTATGTCATTATTTGCGTGTGGATCCCTTTGATTGCGTCAATATTGCATGGCGCGATTTGTGTAACACCGACAAGGGGCTCCGCTCTGCTTGAGATGCTCGAGATAAAGAGGAAATGTTCCTCATTTATTACGGCAAAACGGCCAAAAAATAAACATTTGTTGTTCGAATAAAATATTTGCAAGCAAAGGAGAAACGTGCAAATATAATTACTTTCAGAAGTTGACAAGGGTGAGGACACCATTCACGTATATAAAGATGGTTACAAGATTGAATACAATGGTGTTAGAGATCCCGAGACCTTTGTTAGCTGGCTCATGGATGTAAGTTCATTTTTAATAGTTTCACTTAAAAATATTTCACAGTCCATATTTTTGGTTAGGTTATAAATTAGCAACATGTAGGAGTTTTAACTTTTCAGATCCCCGATGATCCAGTTACCATAATCAACGACGAGCATGATCTGGAGGAGTTCGAAGCGCTCGAAGACGAGTCCGTCAGAATTATTGGTTACTTTGAACCTGGATCACCAGGTTACCAGACTTTCTCTTTTAAATCTAATTTCCTGTTTTTAGCCCTGAAAGAGTTTGAGGAAGCTGCCGAGGACTTCATGGGAGAGATTGAATTTTTCGCCGTCGTCACATCCAAGGTAATTTGCATATGACAAAGAACAGCCCGGCTAAAGAGATCAAAAATATAACCCACAAATACCTGACAAATAAATTTGAATATTTAGTGGGCTCGCAAGGTCGGACTTAAGAGAGTTGGAGAAGTACAGATGCTTCGACCATTCGAAGAAGATCCACTTTTTGCCCCAACTTCTGCCGATACTGGTAAGAAAGAATACATCATATTTTGTGAGATTTTAAACTGAGCATTTTTGAACTAAGTTCATCTTCCCAAAAATTTTGTTAAACCTCTTTATCTATATATTTATTTATTTTAAATTATCAGAGGAAGAATTCGAAGACTGGGTTGAGAAACACAAGGAACCAGTGATGATGAAGCTTACCCTCGAAAACTACTTCAATGTCTTCGTAAGTCTCAAAAATGAAATGCTAATGCGATTTGCGCAGTTATTCAAGATGTTGAAAAGAACGGAGATCTTTGCTCTCTTTAAAGGAAAACAGCACATATATATTAATTTCAGTACTAAATTAAAGTAAAACGTAAGTAATACGACTATTAAGAACATTTTTAAGAGAGACCCCGAAGAGGATGAAAGAATGATCTTGGCCTTTGTCGATGAGGAAACTCGTGAAGGTAGAGCCATGAAGAAACTTTTGGACAAAATTGCCGATGAGAATGCTGAACACGCTGGAACCCTCGAAATTGTATTGATTGACCCCGGTAACAGCAAATTCCACAATATGTTCAAACCACAATTCCTCTAGATGAGTTCCCACTCATGGTTGACGTATGGGAAGAGATGTTCGGTATCGATATCGAGGAAGGACCACAACTCGGATTGGTTGATATTTCTGAGGTATGTAGGCAAAATGAAGCAAACCTGTTATTATTACGACAAAACTACACCTTCTTTATAGAAGGAAGGCATCTGGTTCGACATCTCACAAGTGAATTTGGATGACCCCAAGAAGCACAGTGATAGCAACTTGGAGGTGCTCCAGACATGGGTGGATCAGATCATGAGTGGCAGCATCTCGTTGGACGGTACTGTTATTATATTACTCATAAAACCGTCTATTCTGAATAAGACATAACTTAACTAAGATTCCCTCATTATTAACTAAGATTCCCTCATAACTAGTCTTACTTGACTGTTTCCTTTAGATGACGATGATGAGCCAGAACCAACTCCCCCACCCCCACCACCAAAGGGAAAGAAGAACAGAAAAGAACTTTAAACACGTTATATAACAGTTTTATATTACCTGATTTTACTAATGTGCATTATGTTATCATATGTTATCCATATTCTGTATTCATTTTGAAGTTCTTCTTTAGGTTTGAGCTAGTTGAAGCCTTTCGGTGTGCTTTTTCGGTCATATAATTCTCATCTCTTGCTCAAATAAGCTTTCGTTTTTCGATTCTGTTTTGACGGATTTTGTTCCTTCAACTGGGTTTATTTTTTTATAAAATGTAATAAATCAGTATAGATAGAGTATTTATAGAATAATGTAGCGCATATCTACATTCCGTAGTCCGAGGTAATAAAACGAAGATAGAAAAACCCACTTACAGCAGAAATTAATGCTATAAAAGAGCATGTTCTGCGTGCATATGGTTTTCTGGCTCTTTCCAGATGAACGCATGCCCGAAACCTTTTGGCTAGTGGGACGACGCGGCAGAAAACTTCTCGAATTTTCTTTCTACGTTCGCCCAATAGAATTTCCCGTCGCATTTTCAGCTTTCACTTTTGACGAGATGTCCCTCATCACAACAGAATCTCATAAACAACATGAATTTATGATGGCTGCTACTGCGTCTATTGGCATCAAGTTAGCAACAAAATCAAATAAGTACTTCAAGTTTTTGTTTGTAAGAAAACACGTGTTGTTTGCTTTTCTCCTTCTTCTAAATCAATTTTAGCTACAATTTATCAAAACCTAAGATTTCCAGGATATGTCATCGTTCCACACAATTCTACAATCAGACAGCCAGGATGCTATTTCTGAATTTGAACGTTTTAAAGGTGTGTTTCCGAATGTAGTCCAAAGACAAAATATTCATTGCAAAACATTTATCATTACTTTCATTAGAATATTTTTCCATTTTTGCTCTTCTTTCATTTGAAGCTGCATTCTATTAGAAACGGCGTCAATCTCGTGTGTTTTTTCCACACTAACCCACCGGAAGAAATTCATTTTCTCGCTGTCTATGGCTGAGTTGAAAAAGGGCTACTTCATTACTACAAGTACAGAGAGTTCAAAAGTTAGCACTTGTGTTTCTCACTAATTAAACAGGCGTCTACTTTTTAAAAAAGTATCTATTTTTGAAATTCAACATTTGCCAGAATCAAGTAGTTGCTTTTTTGATTATTAGAAATGTACGCTCTCAGACCTCTTAAATATAATGTATAGTTTGTTTGTTGTTGTTATAATGTGTGAATTAGCTTTTACATCTATCGCAGTTTTCAACAAGAACCATCTCCAAAAAGTTCATTTTTTAAACCAACAAAGTGATTAATTTAAAAAGAGTAAGAAATTTTCTTATTGTTTCCTATAGTAGGAATCTGCTTGACTTTTAGGAGTTTGCAGAGTGTGTTTTATCTGCAAAGTTTAAAGGTCACATGTTCATTAGCAGCTTCTTCTAATCCTCGCAAATCCAATTCAAGTTGTAAGGATTTTCTAATATGTTGATATGCCGATAATTTTCATCTTTTTTATATCAATTCATTATAATGAGATAGAATTAATTCTGATAATCTTCTGCCCTTTCTTGTCTTTTTGCATCTATTTCTGCACTAATGCATAAATCCACTGTTAGTTTCTTTTGGGTTCAGCTGCTCTATAAACTTCTCAAATGTCCGCAGTAATCTTCCTCATTAGGAGAAGCATACCACGCACACAACCACTACTTTAACACTGCTAACAACTAGATTAATTGCTCGAAGGATACAAATCATTAAACTGTTTGTCCCCAAAAACAGAGGCCTTCTTATTGCAATCGGAAATTAGTTGGTCACCGGAAAACGCTGTATTTTGCAAATTTATTTGTTTATCCGCGTTATTGCCATTACCCTATGTTTTACTTATTTTGAGTACAAGTTCTAATTGGTATATGCTTTCCGATAACCAATAATAATTGTGGTATTCATAATTTTAGGCTGAAAAGACTATCCTTATAAAGTTGCTCTTGAAAACTCTTTAAAAAACTTTGAAAAGTTATTATTATTATTACAGATATGTGGTTAGTGGTATTATGCTTTGTTCTGCCAGCAGTTTTCTTTGCGATGGTCGCATTGCTGGCTTGTTTACGGTACAGAAAACACAGAGGCCAGAATGTTACCGTGAAATTTTCGGATAATTCAGCAGGGTAGGTTACGTTGCTTTTAGATAGTTAACAATAATATAACTTTCCGAAGTAATCAATATTTTTGTATAAATCAAGAATGATAGATTTGTTACTTGTTTAAATAAAACACTTATAGTTTGAGAGGTAGATCAGACTCTTTTGGCTATTGTATTCCAATACATGTAGAAGACACTGATACGGGCACAACTTTTATGTATCCAGTTAATTCAACACCTCGGCCTTAAAACTTTCATAGACGTATGCAGTTGCCAGTAGTACCGTTTAACATGTACATGTTTTTTGTTCTTCGGGTTTGTTTAGATTTAACTTATATTTCTAGCTATCAGCGATTCTGTTCCATAGATTTATTGTTGCATTTTTATGTATTATAATTTCTTCCAAAATAAATGTCTGTGATAACTTATGATACATTTTCATTCATTCTAAAGTATTTATTTTTATATTGTTCAAGTTTTCAATAAAGCAGTGCTTCCTTCTGGCAAGTTACAAACTATAAACAGTCTTCCAACATTTATTTACAATGAGAAAACAAAATATGTGTCGGTCGAAAGATTCACGCAACAGCTTCCATTTACATAGTACATCCTTTCTCCAATAAGAACTAAAATATTTGTTTATATAAAGTACAAAATACGTCACATACTTTGACTACTTGATCAAGATCTTCTCGCTTAGAAAACTGTAGAAAAGTCTGTCCGCCAAACTTAGCATGCGGTCTTTTAAGATAATCAATATACCAATGATGATCACCCGCTACATTTTTGATAGCTTCATAGTTGTTTTTGAGAATGGTTTTATGGATCTCTTTGCGTTGGCCATCAGTAAGTTCTTGGATTATGTTTTCTTTATGAAAAGGAAGCACAACCTAGAAACAACTATAAGCTATCAAGTAAGTATGATCTTACGAACCTCTGTTGGATCATCGAGTATTTTTTCAAGTTTTTCATAATTCTTGACTTCTATAGCATTCTTGAAAGTGGATGGTTGCCCATGTTCCGTTAAAGATGTGATTTTCTTCCAAAGTTTGTTAACTTCAGGGATTGTGTAGTTTTTGACCACGAAAGGTATACATCTATAATAATTTTAATTTTTTTTAGAATTTTAGAGTTAAGTTTTATAGGCAATAATCTACAGTCCTATTACAAACTTATACTCACTCAAATTTAGCAAAGCGGCAGAACTCCAGTACATGTTCCTTGAGAGCCCATTCAAATTCTGAAAAACAACTGTATAAAACTTTAATTTCAACATCAGGCGTCCAATAATTCAAAACATCTTGAATACAATTGCTTAGTTTCTCCTCAATGAATCTAAATAAAAAAATGAACTGACGGTCTCATTTGTAAGTCACCTATTTTCTATTAAGTTTCCTTTGGTGAAATCCCTAATTTTCGTCCAGTTTGCATTGCTTCGGAAGAGAGTTTTTCGCCGACAGGCTTTTCCGCTAAAAAAGAGATCTAATTTTCTAAAAAAGATGATAGATCTGTTCTAAAGAAAGGAAATGCCTTGTATGTGTTTCCAACGGTGTTTATATAAAATAACTTAACACTGTCTTTTGATAACATCAATTACAGTAAAAACAACAAAATTTATATGACACAACTGGGTTTGACAAACCTATCATATGCAGATCCTGCAAAATATTCATCGTTAATAAGCATAACCACATGTGGCTTCATGGCCCTGTTGTACAGTGTATTAAAGTCACCCAATATAGCACTGAAACAGAACACAAAATAGTTTATTATAATTAATCTAGCTTACTTGTAACCTGAATATAGAACGTCACGATCGGAGAACCAAGTTTTAACAGATAGTTGCATTCTATTTTCCAGAAAAGTTCTTAGTTGCTTGCAGTTGATATTGACTAAAATTAAATATTAGGTATTGAATGTATAAATTCAATTAACTGTTGCCCATATTTTTCAGTGGAGTAGACATCCAAACTGATCTTACATATTGAAACTCGGTTGGACGAAACTCGTCATCGAGGAGCGAATGAATTTTTAATTTCTGTAAAATTTACAATTAGTAATTAAGAGAAAATAAAAACTTACACTTTCCGGTTCCAATTCTTCTATTTTTATTTCTTTTTCAGCTTCCATTTTCTTTACATTTTGTGATTTATACTGTACGGGTACTATTTTTTCCTCTTCATCCATATAGTCATATTCATCGTAATATTCATCGCCCATTATATCAAAATGTTTCATTTGTTTTTTGTTTTTTAAAGAAGTTTCGTGTGCTTTTGGTTTTCTATATTTAGTTTTACTATGGGGCTGAGAAGACTTTGGTTGACTCAGAACATCAATTTCTTCAGGAATATGTGCTCTAAAATAAAAATTGTATATAAAAAATGGAAGTGAAATTAGATTTTTTATTAAAAAAGATATAATAAACTTACTTATTCCACTGACGACTCGCGGAATTTTCATTTTTGAAATCCACAAAAATCTGTTTTATTTCG
>JAQGAV010000131.1:0-45771 GCA_034691345.1 Phasmarhabditis papillosa | reverse complement strand
AGTCGAAGCTAATGCGGCGAAGCTTCTAACCACCGGATGAAAAATTTCGGATTCAGCAGTCGAAAAGAACAACTGGACGAAACCCCATCAACTCCTAGTATCACCCGATCACTTTCAGGTTAAAACATGGTTCCAAAACCGTCGTATGAAGCACAAGAAAGTAGTTCGGAGAGATGGAACCACAGACGGCATACATGATGAGGAAATGGATGAGGATTATGGGGAGGAAATGAATAACAGCTCTTTTAGTCAATAGAAATGTCTAGAATTTATATTTATTTTTTAAAGTAGCTATAAGCTAACTTCGAAGCAGGGGTGCATTTTTAAAGGGCCGGCGCGGGGCGGGCAGGGCTTAGGTGCAGGTTGGCGCCGCAGGCGCCAACATGCCATACCTGTCGAAAAGTGCGGGCCGCATAGGGCCGGGCCGGGCCGACATTTTGAAGAATTGAGAAAGCCCGGGCCGGCCCGACCCGGCCCGAATCAAGGAAAATATGGAGCGCGAGGTCAAGGTTCGATCCCCGCCGAGGACATTAGTTTTGCAAATTATAAAATGTTAGTAATAGAAAAGGTGCGGGAAAAGTGCGGGCCGAGTCGGACCGGCCTGGGCCAGCCCGGGCCTCGAAAATCTGGGTCTGCGGGCCGGCCCGTAACAGGTGTGCAACATGCACCATTTAGGCTCGGTACGCATTGGATTCAGGTTTATTTGACCAGGAGTCAGGATGGATTTTTAATGGGCCTACCGAGAACACCCCTGCTTCGACAAATGTTAGCACTTACTTTAGTTATTCGCAGAGTCGTAAATTAGGTCTCATTGGGCCTGAAATTTTTCATAGTTCCACAGGTCAGGCAGGACCCAGTTTGCAGCCACGCTTTGTTGAAAGAATTAAGTTTCCAGAGGAATATCATGAAGAACAGTTGTATTTATAAAAAGAATGCGAAATCATTTACCACAACTCTGGAAACCTAGCTACTGAAACCATTTGTTTAACTTGAGATTACAATATAATGTTGAAACTGTCTATATCTTATTTCTTATATAGTGTTTATTCTTATTTGTAAGGACCAACAAAATCTCGTGATCTCACATATTCTTTAGTTCATTTGTAACCTTGTAAATCAAATACAAAAAACTTTGTAAGTTAATAACAATAACTCATCACACCGGTATTACACTATTTTATTCAATAAAGATGTTTCATTAAGTTTTGTTGGTTTAAAGCAAATGAATGCCGAGGTGGAAATGAGCGTCTCCGTGGTCAAAATTTCAGACATGCTCGGCCCCGTCCCGACCAGAGCTGTTAACCCGGCCAGCCCTGCCGGATTACATGTTAATTCGACAAACCGGCCCGGCCCGGCCGAGGTCGAAAAAAGTCGGCCGGGCCGGGTTAACAGCTCTTGTCCCGACCCACCCCTGCCGTTAAGTACTCCTGTGGGTATCTAAAGATACCTGAAAGCTCATTTTATACTTCGAGCAAGGGTCGCCTCTAACTTTTATACGAAAGTTAAACCGAACAGAAAAGAAACAATGATGAATACCGATTGTTAAAGACAGTTATCGGATAAGATAACTTTAACCTTAAAGGTACCCACAGGCAGTCCATCCAGCGGGACGGGCCCAGTTTGGATGGTCTCTCCACAGGTACATTCATCAACTTA
The DNA here is from genome assembly GCA_034691345.1 of Phasmarhabditis papillosa. Lineage (NCBI taxonomy): Eukaryota > Metazoa > Nematoda > Chromadorea > Rhabditida > Rhabditidae > Pellioditis > Pellioditis papillosa. The sequence continues at coordinate 44,115 of JAQGAV010000131.1, read as the reverse complement.
CCCAGCAGCTAAGTCGATGAGGACGGACCGGGCTAAATTCCCACCCATAACTGAATGATGTAGGCTAAGTCCGACATGTTTTTAAAAACACGATTCTCAGCTATATATATTTATGTGCTATGTATATTGTTATCTTTCCTTGTTAAAAAAATTATTATTAGTCTGGCTCATCTTCTATATCTCAACATTATGTTTTCCGACATTCATTATGTGTAATTCGTAATAGACAATTTCTTACACGGTGTTCCCAAGTGACCTGGCCTGGTAGAGCCACCAATCCATATAGATTGTCACGAATTTATCAAAGAGACTCTGTGGATGCTAAAATCAGGGCTGGGAAAAGGCAGGTCCGGCCCGCCCGGGCCGATTTCCCAAAAAGTCGGCCCGGCCCGACCGGCCCTAGTCTATTTTATATTTTTTAGCGGATATTCTTCACAAAAGTTAGTTTTCAGTGCTATTTTATGGCGTTAACAATAAAAAATGCAACAAGCTTTACCTATTGATGTTTTTTGATACTATTTATCAAAATATTCACCTAAATCAGTCGATTTTTTTGATGATGCTCAAAATAGACTGCTGAAATTTTCGGTCCCGGCCCGGGCCGGCCCGTGAAATCCCCAGCCCTGGCTAAAATTACCCTAACCAGAACACAATTTTGAAATTCTCTTATTTTCCTTTATAAAAACAAGGGGTGGAAAAGAGCCGGCCGGGAGCCGGGCTGCGTATTTTAATGGTATTTTAATATATTATTTTAATGCGTATATTGGCCGGAATGGACCAGACCAGACCCCTATTTCGAGAAGGCGGAGCTAGACCGGCTTACACACAGCCCTATCCGGGAGGGGAGGACTTTTTAGAGTGACAGACAGCTAATTTCCAACCCTTCATAAAAACATCAGCTTTCTTTCTCCAGGTACTCCTCTTCCCAATTCATATCAAAGCTCGTATCAATAAGGTTGAAGTTCTCATTAGCATCTTCTTTGAAACTCAAATATCTCATGAGATTCTACTTCAAATCTGCTACTTAAGAACTCCCTTACAGCTAAAAATCATAATTCTTAGTGCTGTAAAGCTTAGAAGTATGGCGAAGGACTCTAAGATCAAGAAGTGTACCGAGAAAACAGAAGCCAGTGTCGAAGGGGTATGTTTAGAACAACCCGTTGGTCGGGAAGCCCGGACCATCTTTGTCAAGCCTCCTCTGGAAAACATTTATGCTATACAAGGATATGAATCCTTCTAGCCAGGCCCACAATTACTGTCCCTGCCAGGTCCCGCAATGGGCCGTGCCGAGGTTAACATTTTATTGGAAATATTTGGTCCCCTTCCGGCCGGTTACGGAATCCTACACCGGTTCAGCTTTGTCAGTTTTAGATTCTGTTCAGGACTCATAAATATATCGAAACACTCCAATTTGCAGCAGGCAATGTAAAACCGCAAAACTTCTTGAGATTCCGCAAACATTCTTAAATGAAAATTCTGTGATAAATGTGTCCAATATTTAAAGGACTGTTGGAAAAGAACAATATTGCGCCCTATTACAAATTGTATTCTTGCAGGAGGAGCCGGTTTCTATAACGGATGATGTAAAGGGCGCCACTTTCTACCACGGCCTTATTCCGCGTACAGATGCGGAACCGCTGCTTAAGAAAGAAGGAGACTTTCTTCTTAGGAAGACCGAAGCTGCTCAAGGTAGGAAAAGTCGTGGCGAGACACGTAAGGAAATGAAAGATTTCCAAATGGCAGTTTCCTAGTTGGATAAACTGATTATCCAACAAATCTACAGGAATCGCGCCACGGGAAATTACACAGAAATGTTAGGGCCCGGAATTGAGCAGACAAGAAATGTGCTTGTTGCTTCGATTCTTTCTTAGACCTGGACATTTAACGGGCATTTAGCGGGCAGGAGCCGAGATGACCGGCCATATACATCTAGTAATTAAAGATTTACTTTTTAGGAGTAATTGTGCTTGCGATATCGGTTAAACTTGAGACGGGCGTTAAGCATTTTATGATAAATCAATCAGATGATCAATCTTTCTACTTTGAACATCATCATGAGAAGAGCGTAGCTGACCTGATCAATTATCATTTGTAAGTTGTAGTTGGGCAGGCTCGGTATGCAGGTGATTTGAAGTTGGGATGTGAGATGATCCCAAAGCAAATATAGTTGGAAACCTAACGTTTGTCTGATAAGCTCCCCCAAGAAAATGAACCATCGCAGCGGTTTTATGTACTAAGTATAAGCGCGTAGCACTATAACAAAGGCAACTTTGTGAGAAAACTACGGATTTTAAATAGCAAACCGAAGTTGTGGCCTCAATCGTTGCGCGGTGCTACAAAATTTACCTTAAAAAAGGTTCTGAATTGTCCACTTTCAATTCTATTAAAGCAAAATGTTGCACATTCAGTAAAGCCGGCTCCCAGTTGTCTAGTTTATGAAACAGATTATACATAAGATTTTCCGATTAGCACGGAATAGACCTACACGTTCCATAATATGAATTATATATTACAGATCCACGAAAACGGCTCTTTCGAGTGCTTCTAACGCTCGCATCCGTCGTCCCATAGAGCGTTCCGCCTGGCTACTTAACCACGACTCGCTTGTGTTGATTAAGAAACTAGGAGAAGGAGCCTTTGGAGAAGTCTATCTAGCGGAACACGGAAGTGACAAGGCTAAACAGGAAGTAGCTGTAAAAACTATGAGAAATCAGGTTAGCAGGACTAGCAACTACATAGGCTCAGTCCAGTTGGTCGACCTGACCAAGTGACGATTTTAATGAGTTCAAATTGTTGTTCTTTTCGAGGTCCACAAAATTTGCCAGAGCAGGCCGAATACATTTTTCGCGAACTATCCTGGCAGCGTCAAAATAGGCAATACGCGCCTTTTTTTTTAATTTTTACAGACATAGGTGACAAATCAGGGTTCTTACTATTGGACCCGGCCTGTTTAAGGAACCATTTACATAGAACTCAAATGGGGCCGGGCAATCAAATTCTGAGCTGACAGGATGTATCACGGGGTGTTGGTTAATATTGCGACAGGTCTATAAGACATCTTGTCATTTTAGGCAACTAGGGATGCCCGTCTGAAGTTCATGAAAGAGGCTCGTCTTATGCGTAAATACAACCACAAGAATGTAGTTAGGATTCTCGGAGTAGCTGTGCATGAACATCCCCTTATGCTGGTTATGGAAGTCTGTCCTAGTAGGTTTTAAACTATAAACACACTATGGAGGTTTACTTCAAGGGTAGGGCCAGCCCTTGTTCAAAATTTGTAGCCAACTCAGTCTTATACAACCTTATTGAAAACTAGAATAATTATTGAACAATTACCGAAACTCCTCATTAGATTAACGTTTGATTCAGTTAATCAATAATCCATAACTAGTTCTATAACTCTATTTAGACGGTTCGTTGGTTAATCATCTGCGCAAAAAGCGGGGTGGAATTGATTTGAAAGAGCGGCTTCGTTTCGCGGTCGAAGCTGCGGATGGTCTCGCATATCTGGAACAAATGAAGTGTATCCACAGAGATATTGCAGCCAGAAACTGTCTGCTCTCAGCAAAGAATGTAAGTTCGTCAAGGATATACAGGATAAAAGTAGGACGATGTGGATCGCTGCTTCAGACTATTACACATATTATATTTCTAAAATCCAACTATATGGTTTACAAACAAGAAAACTAGATCCGAGACGCGGCATAAGAGTAGCTAAGACGTGAGAACATTTAAAGAAATTGTCAGAAAACAAAAAGTTTTCTTCTTTTTGCGAAAAAAAGAAAAAAGAAAACAAAGAAAACAAAATTGTCAGAAAACAAAAAGTTTGCTGTGCGGACCAGCTAGGGTGGGTATTCGGTAAGGTTTTTGAAAATAGAACGGTGAAACGGTATACCAGGTACCTTTTAACCGGCACACCGTTTATCGTGCTGTACCGTTTGCCCATCTTAGGACCAATCCGTTCGCTCTATATTAAATATTATATTATAATAACAACATAGAACTATTTGAATAGGCATTGCCAAGCATTTCAAGCATTTCTCTAAAGATCAAATATTAATTGTAAGTGAAGTTAATGTCTAGGAAGTGAAAATTGCTGATTTTGGAATGTCCGATGAGCGTCTGCAGATTCAAGATGACACTTTGGACAAGGTGCCCGTTAAGTGGTTAGCTCCAGAAACTCTGTCGGATAAGGTCTACTCGCTGAAGACAGATGTATGGTCCTATGGTGAGTTTGAAACTGGTTACGGTAGAGCAATAGAGCGCAATTACAGGTATCCTTGTATGGGAGATCTATGCTGATGGCAAGGAGCCTTATCCCGGACTGACCCGTTTGCAGACTCGAGCCAAGATTGTGGTCCAGAACTACCACATGGAGATGCCGTCGGTATGTTACTGCCATTAGTACATTCAACCCACTTGAATATATAAATGTTACGCAGATAGCCGGTAGATTATCATGATAATAAACTAATGGGAAGAATCAGATATTAATCTATCGTGTTGTAGGAATGCCCTAAATCAGTGACCGAGGTTGTGTATTCGTGCTGGGAAAAGGATCCTTCAAAGCGACCTGAGATGAGCAAAATCGCCAAGCAGCTGAAGGAAATCATGGACAAAACAAAGTAGACAAATAATCGATACAAGAAAATTACGCAATAAATACTTTCAAATATTCTTAATTTTCGTCACTGAACTAGTCATATGATCAAATTGACAAGGCCCGAACTCAAGCACCATTATTTTCCTGTAGGAAAGGAGGATCTTTTATGATTCCCTTCTAACCTCAGCCTAACGTGAGATTTTGGGAAAACTATAAAACCATAAAGTAACCCAGTATACTGGTAATCTGTAACCGAGGACGGCAGAAAAGGTCCCATATTCCTTATGATAATACCAACTCATTTAAAGATTTCTTGGTTTTACGAAACGCAAAAATACAATAGTCATTACCTATAAATTCTTTAAAATAATGAGTAAATACTCTGTTCATACCTCTCTATGAGAATATTTAAAATTTTAAAATAGAAAACTCTCTGGTTCAGAGCTGGTTATCCGGCCGGCCCGGCATGACCTCCAAAATTTCAGGCCGGGCCGTATAGCCAGCTCTGCCCTGGTTGACCAGATACGAACAATACCAGCCGATACCAGCAATTTATCACTACGACTGGCTACGAGCGATTACCACTACTGGTATTACCGGATACTATCGGATACGCACTGTTATGAGCAGATACGAACGTTACCACTGGGTACGTAATCGTTAGCGATTACCCGCCGCGTGCCTTTCGCTGATTGAAGTATGCTGCACCTAGGGTTCACTCTCTGGAAAATTTCGCTGACAATTTGAGTTCATCTCTGAAGCGCCACGACACGGTGACCATGACTCACTAGAGTATCGCTCGGCATGCCGTTCCTCGTGGTAACAGCTCGTAACCAACAACTTTACGATCCGGTACCGACAAGTTAGGACAGGTTTTGCTAGTACCGAGTAGTAAATTTGTTCGTATCTGGTCAACCAGATCTGGACAACCGATTTAAAAACACATGACAAATTTTCATTTTGCGGGTAAATGCTTGATCTACGTAGGGCGCCAAACTACTGCCTTACTTTTTTGAATTTGAATTTCAATTTTGAGCCGTCAAAAACATTTTTTTCCAATATCTGCTGAATTATTTCACCGTTTTTATTTCTCTTCACCATCTATTTATTTAAGTTACTTCATTTGTTTTGTTTAGCATCGGTTTAAAGATATGCGGGTGCCTGCTGGAGCTCCCGTGCCGTTTTGGTTATCCATCAAAAACAAGTTCCCAGTGCTCCATACCCTATCAAAGCCGTCCTTGGGCACAATCGGAGTTATTTGTACCCTGGCAGTCACAGTTGTAGCTGCATATTCCGTCTGCGTTTATCCGAAGGTTCACAATGACTATTACAAGAAAGTTCAAGCCGAAGAACGAGCCCTTCTCCATGCCACGAAGGAAGAACTTGCACAGCATCAAAATACCTGGAAGGACCCCTTTTCAAGAAAAAATTAGTCTAGTCTTATAGAGCATATTGTTTTTCATTCTTTTTTTAATTTTGTGTTTCCTTTGTTTTGTTTTCCTAGTATTAATAAATTAGCAAAATTTTAGAATGGCTGATTCGGAAGAAGAGGTTCAAGAAGTCAGACAAGACGGCTTAGCACCTGTGACACGTAATCAATATGACCTGACGAAGTTAGATTCAAGTGAAGAGGTACGACATTTGCTTAATACATATCTTATTTTCACTCCTAGGCGATTGACATTACGCACTCGAGAGCTGATGCCGTTCCGGATCTGAGCAGATTCACGAAACTTATTGTAGGCATTGAGTAACTTGCATGGTCGATTTCTTCTTTAGGAGTTAACAATCCGTAATAACTTACTTACGGATATCAATCAGCACTGCTTAAGCCTAGTTCATTTAACTGAACTCGATCTCTACGAAAATCAGATCACGAAGATTGATAATCTTCACACTCTGGTGAATCTTGAGAAGTTGGATCTGAGCTATAATAGGTTGGTTTACAATAATATTCACTTAATATTCTCGTTTAGAATTCGTACTATTGAAGGTCTTGCTGGTCTGAGGAAGTTGACGCATTTGTATCTTGTTCATAACAAGATAACCACAATTGAGGGACTTGACGAACTTCTAAATCTGCAGCTTCTGGAGTTAGGGGACAATAGGTTCTTAATATCGAAATATCTCAGCAATTATAATATTTCAGGATAAAGAAAATCGAAAAGATCGATCATCTGGTTAATCTACGCCAGTTATACCTGGGTAAGAATAAGATTCGGCAATTAGAGGGATTGAATTCCTTGCTTAACCTGCAGCTATTGAGTGTTCCGGTAAGTCTTAGCATGCTTACTATTCACGTATTTACTTGTAGGGCAACCGTCTTGTGAAATTGGAAAATATCGAGTTGCTAGTGAAGCTGGAAGAATTATATCTCAGTGATCAAGGCTTGAGTGATGTGTCTCTTCTGTTTAGTCTGGTTGAGTTTTACTTAGCACGTAATTTTGTATTTTTAAATTGCAGACAAATCTGACAATCGTTGATGTGGCTAATAACGAGCTACTCGGACTGCAACCTTTTTCCAGTCTTACGAACTTGACTGATTTATGGGTTAGCTATCAGATAGCTGTTGGGCTCTAGTCGTTTATTGCAGGCTAATGACAATAGGATTTCTGATTGGAGTCAGATAGAGCATTTGACGAAACTTGGCGCTTTGGAAACTATATATTTGGAAAGAAATCCCATCTACAATCAGGTAATTTGTTTATTTTGTGGTGATACTGTACTGTTTCATTTAGGATCGAACTGGGTATAGAAGAAAGATAATGCTCGCTCTACCCCAAGTTTCCCAGATCGATGCAACTATGTGTAAATGAGAAATGTTCTGTTATTATGTAATTTTTGATGTTGCTTATTTGAAGTAAATATTGGTTTGTCTTGTGTTTGTTTTTGGATGATTTGCGCATGCGCTAGAATATTTGCTATTACTTTCCAGCTGCGAAATAGATATATCTATAGCTCTTCTGTAGGTCACCCTACCCCTTTCTCGAACAAGCATTGTGCGTCCAGGCAAATGACCTTGTTTATGAATCGTGTAATTTTCCATTATTTTTGAAAATGTTATATAAATCACTGCCGAAATTAACATTTTTGAGCGTGTTTGCCTAAAATTTTTGCAATGCCTTGTAACTTGCGCTCCATTGCGTTTCCTTATCACCGACCTTTTACGTGGCGGTTTACTGTATAATCGAATATAAGCGTTTGCTGGATGAATGCTCGTTTCTAACAATTCCACTTTACCTTATTATTTTTTATAACATGTGAGGTTTATATTTTGAATATTGTAGGGTGAAATGAGGTTACTGCTGGCATTAGCCGTTGTTACCTTACTGGCTACCGCCTCCGCAAGTAGGGTCCTCGTTCTAATTGACAATTTTGCAGTAAAAGAAACGCATTCCATTGTATTAGGACAGCTGCAAGGTATATTATTTCAATATTGAAGCAGTTATCTTTTTTATCAGAGCGTGGTCACCATCTGGTTGTTAGAACATCTGATGATTCTAACCTTTCACTTTTCAAACACGGTGAACGAGTTTACGACCACTTATTGGTACTCGCTCCATCAACCGAAGGTTAGTAAATCGTGGGTCTTGCCAAAACATATAAATGTTTAGAATTTGGCGGATCAGTGTCACCGAAAGAGATCGCAAAGTTTGTTGACGAAGGAGGAAACCTTTTAGTCGCCGGATCAAGCAATCTTGGAGAAGCAATTCGTGAAATCGCAGTGGAACATGGCTTCGAGTTTGATCTCGCAGAAACCAACTTGATCGATCACCAAAACTTTGATGCCGTCTTAGTTAGTTTAAATACACATATTTAGTTACACCTTTTTATAGGACAATGGATATCATACCACAGTTGTGGCTAATAAGAAGAATTTGATTGACTCTAAATTAATTGTTGGAGATGTAGAGGGTTCTATCCTTTTCAAGGTTGTTTGGTCAATGTATTTTCCTTGAACTCTAATTTTTCAGGGAGTAGCTATTGTTGCTGATAAAACCAACAGACTGAGATTAGATGTTTTGCGTGCTTCATCTACTGCATACTCTTTCAATCCAACTAAACCAATTGATGAGGTGGTGGTTGTTGCTTCAGTCTCATATATATCTTACGTTTAGTATCCCGCAGCAGTTGGTAAGCAAGCTCTGATGATTGGTGCTCTTCAAGCTAGAAATAATGCTCGTGTTGTTTTCTGCGGATCGCTCGACTTATTTTCCGATGCCTTCATTAACGCTCAGGTGCACAAGTCAGGATTCAGTGAAAAGTATGTTTTGTAAATAGTTTCCATATATTGTTTTATACAGGCCTTCTGCATCTGGTAATCTTGCATTGGTCAGCTCACTCACGAAGTGGGTTCTTAAAGAGAATGGCGTCTTAAGAGTTAAGGGAGTATCCCATCAGAAAGTGGGAGAGTCATACCAGCCCACTGAATACACTATTACTGAGGATGTTGTAAGTTCTCTCGATTGTAACCCAGTAGTGTTTTTTTTACTTTTTAGAAATACCAAATCGAAATTGAGGAACTTGCTGATGGAAAATGGATGCCTTTCAAGGGAGCTGATGTTCAGTTCGAGTTCATTCGCATTGATCCATTTGTGCGCAGAATTTTAAACAACAAGGTTATTTTTAATATAAATATTTATAAAGTATCGTACTTTCAGAATGGAGTTCTATCAACCATATTCAAGCTTCCCGATGTGTATGGTGTGTTCAAGTTTTCAGTGGATTACAGACGTGTCGGCTACACACATTTACTAGATGTTCAGCAGGTAGCGTGACATTAAAAAGTTGTGACAACATATTATTTTAAGATTTCTGTGAGACCCTTATGGCACACTCAGTACGAACGGTTCCTTCTATCAGCGTATCCATACTACTCGTCATCATTCTCAATGATGTTTGGAGTTGTTCTGTTCTCGGTCGTTTTCCTCCATTTCAAGGAGCCGCATGGCATCAAGGAGTCGAAGAAGTCCAAGTAGAAAATGGTTTCTTTAGAAACGAGCGTATCAATTGTAATAAAAATCTATTTATTAACTTTATCTAAGAATCTATCTAATCTCCTTACTACTTTGGAACAGAAATCAAGTGTTCTTCGTATTCTGCAGTGAAGTCGTCAAGAATCTGAAACACCTCAATATTCATTTCCTGTTAAAAAACAAACCAATTCATTGTCATTCAATCCAAATGTATCTTCATTATCCGTACGTTGAGGAAGCGAAGAAAAATAGGATGACGTCCCAATATGCAGTGATTTGTACTAACGAGAAATATAGCTAAGCAATTGCGTAATACGGTACCTCATTTATCCAATCCGGTAGAAGAGAAAATAACGCACTATCAGGAATAAGTCTAAATCTACCATAGTTACCCAAAACTTCTGAAACAGATTATTAGCATCTTGATGGTACAGTTATTACCCCTGACAGCACCCATGTTGTGCATCTCCCAGTGTAACTGATTTCTATCATATAGATCAGACACATTTGCAATTTTTCGAAACTGTAAGTGGAATAAACAAATGATATTCGGAAGCATAAAAACACCTCGCTTTGCGAAAGCTTTATGTTTTTTCCATCAATATTGTGACCACTGTGGTGCAAACAACCTTCAATCTGGAGAGTGGAGGTGACGGGGTTCTGTTTTATCTAAAATATCACTCATAGGGAGAGCAACTGAAAAAAAAATCATACCTTTAGGTAAGCCATACAATTTTTCCCACATTTTATAGAAGGTCTTGGAGGACGCGCGTTTTTCTTGTTTGGTCGTTCCTTTTGTTCGCCACTTCGAGAACACGTAAGATAGTGGACCTTAAGACTTTATTTATAGTTGGAATAGCAGGTTCAAAGGTAACATTTTAATGTAATAAACACAATAGTACTCAATCAGACAATTAGTTTTTTTGAGACTCGACAAGCGTGTCTCAGTGTAGAAGAAAAATTCACATATAGTCGAAAGATGAAATGATTGCAAATTAAAGGCTGCGCTGTTACTGCGCTGTCTTACCTGCAGCCCGTATCCCCACTTTTTTGATCCAGAAGATACAACAAACTCAACTGCATGACTGGAACGAAGCTCGTCAAGCCATATCTATAATCGAGTTAATATATCTAACGATGTTTATTTCCTCTTCAGTACCTGTAAATCTTCCCGACTTTCAAAGGTTCTGTTGATCAGAGGGGCTTCCAGACCATGAATCATTGTCATGTGCTTAAGCAAAAGTGGCCTCGAATAAGCCATGGCTTCACATTCACTGCATCTGACCTAAAGTATGTAATATATAAAACACTTAATAAAAAAATGTCTCACTCCTTTTGGTTTTCCGGACCCTTTGCCATTTGCATTAACTTTCTTATTTACAACCATCACTTGGTGATTTTTGTGATGCTGAATACTTAAATGGCGATGCAGAGCGCTAACACTTCCGCCTCTCCAGAAACAGTCTAATTCTGTGCAACTAAAATCATAGCATTCAGCAAAGAAATTGAAAAGGTACGTACCTAATGGAACTAGATTCGATTCGATGCACTCGTGAATCATAAATATCTAAGGATGCTGAAGACAGTTCAGCTAAAAACAATCTTTACTGCTTTCTAACTGAAATGCATTACCTTCGTCTCCATCTTCCACCTCTTCAACATATTCTCCGCCCATTGACATGTTTGCGGGAACCGTTGGTATATGTAACGAAATTGGCCCCTGTTCCTCCATCATCGCAGAGAAATCTGTCCTAAAAATAATTGACCCGCCCTACTCATCATATAGACATAACTACTTACCTAATAGATTTTGTATCGGAAGCAGTGGGTACTTTAAGTACGTATTGGAGACTTCTGTCAGGTTGAAAAGAACCAGAAATCGATGAGCTCGTGGATGTTGTCCAATGTAAATGGGGTCTATTTACAGAATGAATCTATAAACTCGTATAAAAGACGAAGAAGAAGTGAACAAACAATTCTATTTTGAACTATGGGTGAATCCCTCACTGGTCGTAGGTAACGTACAGTTGGACCAGGATTGCATATTGATCGTCCTGTGGGAGGGGGGAGAATTACATATTTCTTCCTAGGGATAACACGATTTGTCGGATTATTCTGAAGATATCAAGTCACATATTGCAAAATACGAATAGAAACCTGATACGGAGTGTACCTTTCCTGGGGAACACTAATATAACGAGGCGTAGAACTGCTAGGATTTATAGTAGCGAACTGAGCTGGCTCTGCCAAAATAAAATCATCCAGCTTTTCGTCTTCTTCTTTCTTCGGTGATACACTTCCCAACATTAATATCTGTCCCCAAGAACCGGATTAAGTCCTAATAGTCTGAAATTAACTGTTTTTTTTCATGTTAATTGAGGTGCAGAGCAAAACTATTTACAATATAATGCTGTTTTACATCAGTATATCAAGAAACATTGAACATATGTATACCACACACTTGGAGAAAACTGTTATGCCTTCTAAAGATTGAAGGACTGCGTAGAACACAGCTTAATTTGTGGCCAGTTTTATTCTAGTACCTAATAAACGACCGAGTGCTTCTTTTCGATTTAAATATTTTTCTTCTTTGTTTTTCGTATTATTTACGATTTATTTAAACGCTTAATCTTTTAATGATGCTGTACATACTGTGCTTTCATCCCACGTGACTGCCATAGTGTATTCGCCTAGGTTTTATTCCACGCCCAGTATAAAATGCGTTACGATTTTCTTCTTTTTTCGCGTAGCATTAAACCGGCATCGTTATTGAGAGAGCAACATTTTTCTTTCGAAGTAGTAGTGTTTTGCAATAATACATGCCTCTTTGAGTTCATATTTTAGAAGATGGTAGTTAAGAAGAAGATTGCCAAAAAAACAACTTCGGAAGCAAGTAATGGCGTAACAAAGGTGACGAAAAAGGTAAAGCATGGTTCTTATGACACTGTAGTTCCAACATTTTTCAGAGAGCGGCCAAGAGAATTGAAGAATCACCTGCGTCATCCGAGCCAACCATTAAGGCTACTTCAAGCTCTACTAAATCTAAAACGAAGAAAAGTAGCTCTTCCACAAAGAAAACCGTATGTTATTTGTCACAGTCTGTTGATAAGCATTGTTTTTTGTTGAACTATACCATTATACATTTTGTAGATCAGTGAACCGCCAGTAAAAATGGCCAAGTTGTTCGATGACGACGATGAGGAAGATGCTGAATTCGCCCTGCCAGAGGAAAGCGATGACGACGTGATGGATGATGCTTTCGATTCGGATGATAACGATGGTGTGTCTTATTATTGTCCCACGGAACTATTACGTCTATCGCAACTAGACGTACCTTTTATTTCAATTTTGCACAGTTAGCAATAAGCTGTTTCCTTATATGCAGTCGTCGCCTATATAGTACATGTTATATGTAATTTACTATCTTATAAATTACAGATGAATCCGGCGATGACAATGAACTGCCAATCGAGAAAAAATCCAGAGAGTTAGATAGAAAGAAAGCTAAAGTTGCGTAAGTGTAGTTATCCCACTGCCCTATTATTTCTTTCATTCAGAGCTGAAGGAGAAGAAGAGTTGCAGCTTAACATTGCTGGACAAGAGCAATTCAAGCTGCCTTCTGTTGAAGAAGTGGAAGAGGAAATGAAGACTGCACCAAGTTTGCAGCTGGTGAAGGATCGTATTCGGGATGTTATCCAGGTTACATTCGTATCTCGTAGGAGAAGCTAATTGTGAGTGCTTTAGGTACTCGGAGATTTTAAAAACAGACGTGAAGGAGGGAAATCTCGAACTGACTATATAGACATCCTGACCAAAGATTTGTGTACTCAATATGGATATAATGAGTACCTTCTAGGCAAATTCCTGCAGTTGTTCCCCGTTGGTGCTGAGGTAGGCTTGGCTAACCGACAAATTGTATTTTCTCCTTTAGTTATTGGAGTTTTTGGATGCGAACGACCAGCCGAGACCAGTAACAATTAGAACTAATACACTGAAAACCAGAAGGTATAGAGATCTGATGATTTTGCATTCTATCGTTTATTTATTAAGGGGAGATTTGGCAAAGACTCTTATCAACCGCGGTATGAATGTCGATCCTGCTGCTTCTTGGACGAAAGTCGGTCTTGTGGTATATGATTCACAAGTTCCCGTTGGTATGTTACTTCATAGTCTTCTTCATAAAAGTGTTCTTTAGGTGCCACCCCTGAATATCTCGCCGGCCATTATATGATACAAGGTCTCAATTCTCTTCTTCCTGTCATGGCTCTTGCTCCACAACCAGGTGACAGGTATGTCAAAGGCTGTGCTTGCAAATATATATTTACAACAGGGTTCTTGATATGTGCTCTGCTCCTGGTGGTAAGACGTCTCACATAGCAGCTTTAATGAAGAATAGTGGCGTACTGTTTGCCAATGATGCTAATGTTAGTTTTAATTTAATTTCGAGTTATTAGTAAGATATTTTAGATGCAAAGATGCAAGGCTATCATTGGTAATCTTCATCGACTTGGTGTAAATAATGCCGTTGTCAGTAATTTGAACGGAGAGGAATTTTCTAAGGTATGTGTTTGTTAATTTTAATAGACAGTAACCGTCCCAAGAGTAACATCTTTGGCAGTACGCAGGGTGGCGGATTTCAATGGCCGACCAGACCACAGGCACCTATGGCTTTACCAAAACCTTCAGTAAACACTATAAAATATTTTTTGCAAACCACCCAGCACTTATGTGCAGAGGTGGTTATCCTGCCGGGCCGGGCCGGTTTAGGCCGTGCAGTCAGCCGTCTGTTGTCGAGAGGTCGCGGATTCTAATCCACTCGGAACCATTATGTTTTGTTATTTTTCAATAAGTTCCTTGTGCTGAAAATGGCTGATTGAAAATTTTTTTTCGAATGTACCCAAAATTTGCCTATTTATTCCTGGAAAACCGGCCTCGCCTCAAAAATATTAGGCCGGGCCGGATAACCAAATCTGCTCATGTGCACCTTTATTCCATATTATTTTGGCTCGATTCTAAACAGATTTATGGCCGGCCATCCGCCACCCTGGTAGTACGTGCCAAGTGGCAAATGTGTGGAGGGGGATCATATTTTCGAAGTAAAATTTAAGGATTACTAGAGGTCAGAACTGTTTGAATCAAAATAGTTCCATCCAAAAATCGATAAATAGGGGTTGTATTTTTACATCGGTTAAAGGAGAATCTAACATTTGTATTATGTGACCCTTTTTTATTTTTCACAAATTTCATTTGAAGGTTGCTCCCAATGGATTTGATCGCATTCTTCTCGATGCTCCCTGTTCTGGAACTGGTGTTATCTGGAAGGACTCATCAGTAAAAACCAGCAAAGACAGTCAGGATATACAGAAACGGTAAACTAGGACCAAACTCATGATTTACATCAGTCACTTTCAAGCACAATCATTACTGCTGATTTGCAGGCATACTGTCCAACGACAACTTCTTGTTGCTGCTATGGATGCCCTGGATGCAAATTCGCCCAATGGAGGATACTTGGTATATTCTACCTGCTCAGTATTGGTTGAAGAGAACGAAGCTGTTGTTGACTTTATTCTGAAAAAACGTCACTGTGAGCTTGTTCCCACTGGATTGGAAATTGGCGTCGACGGCTACACAAAGTAACTTTCTTCAAATTCGTTTCATATATATACTTTTTTAAGATTCCGTGATTACCGTTTCCACCCGTCACTTAATCTCACGAAGAGATATTATCCACACGTGCACAATATTGATGGATTTTACGTGGCAAAGATCAAAAAATTGTCCAATGCAAAGATGGGCAAAGCTAGCGTTGACATTGTAGGATACACTTTATGAGATAAACATTAATGTGACTACTTCAGGACCATCAGGAAAAAGTTGCAAACAAAAAGAAGAAATCTAAGTCTGACGATTCAGATAGCGATGGTGAAAACCGTTTATTTTTCTTAAACGTACTATTTTTCAGAAGAGGTAGACAACGTGAAGCGCCCTGGCAGTGGACAACGAGCAGCAAAGAAGAGACGCAATCAGAAGAAAAGCGCTGAAAAGCAGGCTATTCTGGAAGAAGATGGAGGATTTAATGTGGTAATTACTAAATTTGTTTCTACTTGTTATCATCAGTTTCATGCGGTCAGCATGCTGTTATTGTCAATTTATAGGCTGGCTATGTAAAGAAGGGAAAGAAAGAGAAGGTTTTTAAATCCAGAGTGGCCAAGCGTTCTTTGGCCAGAAGTAGTGCAAAGATGGTCAAGAATAAGAGGAAGAAGATGATGGCCAAAGCTGCCAGACCTAGACCGTCTAGCGAGTAAAATTGCTATAAACTGTTATATTGTTAAAATTGTTTATTTGTTGTTGATTTTATTAATAAAAGTTTCTTTATCGCTCTTCCCAAACTAGGCCTTCGTAATCATCTGCTTGTTCCAATAGGTCGGCGTCATCGATTTCATTGTTGAAAGGCTCATCAATATTGGTATGTTGGTATTCATGCTTCCTGAGGGCTGAACTGAAGTATAGAGATGTTGCACAGTATTGGGCTGAGCTTACTTGTCACGGTACTCTTTTCCACAGACCATACATTTGTAAGGCTTTTCTCCCGTATGTAAACGAATATGGACAGTGAGGCCCTAAAATAGGCGAATTTTAAAGCGAACACCAGACTATTTTATCTACGAAACAAATTTAACTGAACTAACAATATTCATTCGCAATAAGTAGCTCTACCTGCTCTTTCAACTTGGCACAAAAGACGTAAAAAACTAGCCTGAGACTGCGAGAATTGTCGGCCACAGTAACCACACTGGTATGGCTTTTCACCAGTGTGAATTCTTTCATGAATGTTCTAAAATTAAGTATGTTAATGTACAGTTAATACAAACGGAATTCATGTTTGATCGTAAAATACTTACCTTGTCTCGCTTGTGATGAAACAAACGATCACAGTAGCTACACTGGTAACGAAGAGGTTTTTCAGTATGAACGTATTCACCATTCATATGTGCAAGACAAACGACATAAAATAAACACATGTTAACGGCAAACAAACAAACTGTACCTGAAATAAAAAGAAGTTAAACAAATAAACAAACTTTTTAAAAGTTCAGAGAAGAAACTAATGAATTACCTGATGTTCCATAAGAGCCTTGCTTTTCTTAAAACATCTGCCACAAATGTTACAAAAATGTTTTTGACCGGTCATGTGCATTTTCATATGAAGATTGTGATTCGAAGGACGAGAAAATGTTTTGCTACATATGTTACACTGATACGGCTTGTAGGCTAAAATGAACATACATTCGTTTCACTAAACACAGAACTTACAGCTATGTGTTTTCAGATGCATTGTAAGACTCTGCTTCGTCACAAATCCCATCCCACAGAGAACACAGTTAAACGGACGTGAAATAACATGGGCATCCTAATTCCGACATTGTATTGCTAAGGAAAAGTCTATAGCTGACCTGAATATGTTTTGCCAATTCATCTCGCAAGCCAAACGAAGCAGGACATTGATTGCATTTGTACTCGCCGACAGGGCAATAACTCGAAGTTTCGGCAACTAAATTCAACAAACAGTAACACTTATTGGACAATAATACTGACCATCGTTGGAGGGTTGAGTGGCAACATTAACGACCTTGAATCGGAGTATTTTTTTTCCTATTGAAAGTGTCAATCTCCTCAGTGGAGCTTTTCCAGTTGGTACAACATTCGAGGTTGAAGGAATCTTTGATTAAAAAAATGAAAAAAGCCAAAAAGTGCACCAACCTGGTCAATCGTGGGGATTAGCTCTCCGGGTTCAAGCTCTTCAGTGAAAGGGTCTTCCAGTACAGAGGAATCGACGCTGTCAACAGCGCGACCAGAAAGAAAGAATATAGTAAAGAATAAAGGATGATCTTACTAGTTTCATCTGAATAGTTCCTTTGTGCATATAACTGACTGGTCGTTGTTGTATAGGTTGCTGTCCGTTGTATTCCACTCGGTGTTCTGAAACATTTCACTATTTTGCTGTATAGTGATACAATCCAAAAGAGATTCATGGTTTCGTTTTGAATACTACCATTTAGTAAAGAAAAAATGTATTATTAACCTGAATATTTTCACATTGTCGGTGCAATCTTTGAGAGGCACCCAGTTTCCTTGCTTAGAAAACAAGTTGTCATCTTTCGACTCGTAGGTGTGCCCTGAAAGTTTGGCATATTAGTAAGGAACATTGGTTAATAATGTAGTACCGGATTCTATGATTTCATATTCTTCACCGTGTCCCTCGTCGAACATGTTGTTTGAAACAATGTAGTCAGTTGCCATGACTATTTGTGCCGTATACGGGAGGCTAAGTTCCAAACGTCTTGAATAGTATTCACTGAATACTGCCTATATTCAATTTTGTCAATACATAATATATTAATAATTCTTATTCATAATTAAAAAATAACTACACAGCAGCAACCCAATATTTGGCGAAACTTAATGGCGCAGTTGATTCATTGTCAACGCAGTATTGTTTATTATGAAAAAAATTCTTGTTTTGAAAATTGAAAAAAGCAAAGATTCATTAGGTGATTAGGTCCGGTCGGATGCCACCCTTGATTAGGTCCTTTCACAGATAATAGGATGAAAAGGAGTGGCTTAGAAAGCTTACTGAATTGCTCGTAATTTTAGTAGCTTAAATATTTTAACAGACGTTTTATAATTGTACTTTTTGTTTTTGTTTATTTTCCTTCCACGGGATTAGAGTTCAGTAATCTGAGTATTTAGTCTGTTTACATTACCTGTCATGTGGGTATCTTTCTGAGAACCAATAATTAAGGACAGTTCTCCATGTGAAACATGATTGGTGGTACGCTTTACACATTTTATTCAAATACGGTCACATTGCAGAGACAAACGAAGGTGCTACAACCAGCAATGTATCGCGGAATATTTCCAACCAAAATAATGCAAGCGCCTGTTCCAACTCTCCCAGGAAACCCTTCCTGTCGCTGAAGAGCTTGTTCGGAGCTGGTTCCAAGGAGAAGGTTACTTTTCCTAAGCTTCCGTGACATGTTTCTCTTGTAGTCTACCGCCAAAGGTTTGGCTACGCTTATTACACCAGATGGCTCTATTCGACAAACAACATGGGAAGGAATTTCCAAGAATAGTCCGATTGACAAGCGGGTGGACACGTTGAAGCAGCTTAAAGGAGTAAGTTATGTCGTTTGTAGTGAAACACTTTGTCCCTCTGTCAATATTCTGTTCGTTTGCAACCGCTTTTATGGAACATCTCTATTTGTATTTTATATGTAAATCTGCTTGCTTATTCAAGAATGCTGCGTTCTTGCCGCGAATCGTACAACTCCCGATTAAGAAAGATAAGAAAGATGGTGCATCGTTTCTCAATAGAATGCTTTCGGATTTCTTCAAGCTTGGCCCGTCTGTAAGTGTTTTGAGATATGCATGCATCTCAGGGCAGCCTGTATTTGTGACACAATGAATAGAAGAACATTATTTATCCCCTTCCAGGTTATACGAAGTAGAAGTTTACAAGTTTCAACTCTGGAAGGTATTTACCATGATACCAAAGATATGCTAAATGATTCGGACACGAAGGAACCAGTTTTGCGGCTTATTATTGAGTTGACGGAAACCCAACATGATCAACTGGGTTTAGCTCTGAGGCACACATTTTTTGAGGTTTATAAAATGTTCGCCTGATTGTTAATATATTTTTAAGGAAATTCGGTCAATGGGATGCGAGGAGCTGACTTTGAAATGGTTATTAGCCTTGTCCGACCATGGTCGTAATGTGAATGGTTTCGAGAAGGTATTACATATCGTTTTTTCTTTGGATCTCATACATTTCAAGGATATGGATAATCTAATATTGGAATGGCTTCAGAAGACTCTGACCGATGATGAGCCCGCTCACAGCTTGCTTGTCCTTGACCTAACGAAGATGTTCATAATGTTGGATATCGCCATGATCTTATTCGTTTTTTACCTATTACAGACACAATTCTGCTTTTGTTGCCACTAGTACCCTGACAGAAATTGTACAGAGTGTATGTATTACGGCATTTAAGGCTATAGAGCCTCTGACGAAAGATTGTTTGGGAGTCTTAGAATGTGTTTTAAAATACAGGTATACTTTTGTAGTAGTGAAACTTTATCATTATCTTCAGTGAGCTTCCCCGGACTCAGCTGGTCTATGTTACATTTGCAATATGTATTCAAGTTTGCAATTCGCACTTCCGTCAGCAGTCTTGGTTGCTAGCCAGAGCGCTTCTCACTAGTCAACTGGGGCATAGGTAATGACTGATTCTTTTATTTATTTGTATTGTTCATCTTTTAGGACTAGAAAGCAGCTGCAACTGATTCTGGAGCAGAGCAGCAACTTTCCAAATGAAATTCCCATGACAAAGCGGATCCTTGTTCTACGGGGTGCTGTTTTTTGCCTGGCTAATGCAATTTGGGGTACTTCGGTAGGGTTTATTTTCTCTGTCGGGATTAAATACTGTTATTTTTAGCAAGTGGATGCTATTCGCTGCTCTCCGGCAAGTATAATTCCCTCAATGGAAAAGGCCATCCAAGCTGATTGGACAGTTTGTTCAGGTAAGTAGGAAACTATTAGTAGATTGCGTATATCCGAGTTTAAGATGTTCTATTGTCACTCCGTCGTCTCATTCAAAAACATGGAAGAGATTTGCAACAGATGACTTGGGTGGCTATAATGGGTATCCTGGGCAAGGCTACTGATTTGGTTGAAAAGGTGAATATTGACCAAAGCCTGTGCGCAGCTTCTCACATTTGACAGTTTCAAACCTTATGTTGTTTTTCAGCACGCAGAATATGCTGACCACTGTGATGTTCTAATACAACAATTGCTACAGCTATCAGAAGAGTTTTACAGGTGAACATATTTTTATTTCAATGAAATGCGAAACTTTCTGGCCCTATCATATTGATCCTAATAATTTTATGTTATAGAATAGATGGATTTTCTGCTTGTCCAGAAATGTTATTTGCCCTTATCGAACGATGTGCTGATCGCAGGCCGGATAGCTCTATAATGGCTTTGATCGACTATACAATAAAGGTTACGCTATCTTATTTTTTCATTTGTTTGTTGTTACAGAATGTTTCTCCTATGGCTCCCAACTGGCTAGAGAAAGTCTTGCGGATTGTTCGTACCTATAGTGCGGAAACTCAAGTTGTTGATAGAAGGCTGAAGGTAGTATATACATATGGATTCACTGAATAATCTATGCATTACAGAGTCTATCAGCTTTGCATTCTGTATATACGAAATATCGTGTATTATTTGAACACGATTTAATTTCGCAGTTGATGCTACCAATTCTTCGCGACTCTGATAAAGAACAGGATTCTAACGTTCAGGTAGACTTAGATGTACCTAGATATCATAGAAACATAACAGGCTTATACTTAGTTTAAATAGTATTGTTGGTTTCTGAAACAGAGATGAATTTTAAGTTTTAGTACCAGATGATAAACATATTATTTGATGTCGCGAAAACGGTTTCGCTCAGAGGAGAAGGATTACTGTTCATGTCAATAATTTCACAAATTCGTCAACTTTTCAATAGTAGTATTCTGCAGCGTGAGTTCTCGATTCGCCAAATTAAAACAATTATGGCTTAATGTTGCGTCTTTCAAGTCATTCCGATCTAACTGCCTGTGACCCCTTGGTTTCAACATACTACTTACTACAACTAATCACTCTAGACATTATTCCTTTACTCATTGGCTAAATTTTCAGCATCTTCGAATAAGAACGAAGATTTCGAATCAATGGATATGCAGAATGAACCGAATGCACAATTTGATGATGATTATGCATGTTCGTTAACGCAACATTCTTGATGCAGCTTTATATATTTATTCAGATTTCACCATTGATAACCTAATTGTAATGGCTGGATGTCTCAATGAGCTGCTCACAGAAAGATGGATTCATCTAAACCATAAGCATTTCACTTCCCTTGTTGGTTCGCATTGCTTTGCTTAAGCAATTAAATTATTTTGTTTAGCTTTACTGTGTGAGCACATTGAAACTCAGTATAGTGTCGGCTTCATCGCTGACCAAGGTGCCGAAGTAAGTGAAAATCATAGCCTGAAAATATGGTATCTGAATAATAATGGATTGGTGTGATTTCAATGAGGTTTAAACTCTCATTTACAGGTTAGAGTTCTGGTTATGAATGCAATTCTCACTATATACTGCTGTCCAATGACAAAGAGAATGCGTAAGTATAATTCATATTGCCAAAACAAATGTAGTTTAGTTAAGCTGGCTAAGGATGACAATGAAGTGCTGGCGAACTTCAACTTGAAAAGAAAGTGCGCTGAAAATGAAGCTGGATTTTCCTGGTCAAACATTTGTCGAACCACTAATATGGTTCTTGCCAAGGACACAAGGTGATCCGTTTTTTTAAGTAACGTTTTCATAAAGTTGTTTCAGCTGGACTGTAATTCAGTGCACATTGCAAAGATTAGGCAGAGCTCTAGAACATACGGAATTGGTGCAAACAGCGCCCGAAGAAGAGGTATTGCTAGAAAATTACATTAAAATGAATTAAGTTTAAGATCGATCATTTGGTTGATTCTCTAATAGGACTATATCAAAGAAGCGAACGTAAAGAACTTACTTCCGAACCAGATGAGTTAGCGAAGTTTCTGCCGCCTGTTCTGGCTACTCTGGTAAACTATGCGGTGTATTTATATCTTACTAAGTTCTTTGCAGTTAAATTATAATCTGAAGCCGGAAAGTAGAAATCGAGACTTGTGTCGTATATTGGTGGATTGTCTCCGCGCTGAACATATTGAATCGCTAATGGCATGTGATGTTGCTGTTCAACTTGTTCCCAACTGCATGCAGTCATTTGCACATGTCATCCTTAAGTATCTCTCTACCTTCGAGCCGTCTGCCAAGAAGGCCGTTCCTTTGATAGAATTTATGAGCGACTGTACCGATATATATTCGTTCTATGAATTCTTCCAAGTAAGGTACATTATAATGTATAAACAAAAGCACATATCTTATAGGATAAGCATTTTCGAATGATCATTGATCTACTGATTCCGTATGCAGATGTTCGCAAATTCAACATATTCATTGTTTCCTGTGTGCACAGACTTATTATGAAATGGTATTCAATAGTACCCGATGTCCTTAAACCGTCTTTCCAAAGGTATATTCATACTCATAAAATCATATTGTATATCATTTATTATGCAGCCATGCAGAGCAATGCTTTCGAGATATTCCCCTTTTGTCATGCAATCTTGGTATGCATCGTCTTCCAAGTGGCGATGGGCGTCAGGTTTGATTACGACAGTTATACATATCTATAATGCTTTCTTAGGTGCCGGGTAACATTTTTCTTCTTGGTGGCGATCCTGGTACTCCTCCACCAATGGATGGATGCCTTGCATATAGGCCAGAAAAGGGTGTGGAAAAAGTACTATTGTCTTCTCAGTTGACGTTGTCATTACTTTTTTAGATTACAGTCGAAGTGCAAAAGGCTCTCAATGTTTTCTTTCGCTTTGGTCATATAGAAGACGAAAAATCTCAGCAGACTTCCGGGTCAGAGAATTTCACAGTTTCTCTACAGGAACACTATTATTCTAATGACTGTATTATCTCGCTAATATCAATGTACGAAAAACGTGATGGTGAGTGATTGTTTCGACTAGTCTGTCTTATTTATTCACGGAGTATCACTGTAAAGAATTCAATAAGCACGTTTGTTAAACGTGGCCAGCAACGTCTGTTTATTTCATCGATTTATCTTTAGAAGGGGACAGCGAGGTATTCTTGCCAGTAGAGGAAGACGTCAATTGTACAACAAACGATTTTGTAAATGCAGGCGAATTTGTAAGTATCATTTGAAAATGCTTCGATTGTCGTGGTTAATTTTCAGAGGCGGAGATACCAATCTGCGGTGCATGATCGCAGAACTGCTTCTTTAGCAAAAGAAATGGTGAATAAACAATCAAAAGCTCTTGACGATTCATATACTAGCGAAACACATAGTACTCGTTTGTCTACAACCAAAAACGGTTTGTTGTTGGATTTATATTATTGTGAATTCATTTATTCAGAACCAGTTGTTATGTTTACAAAATTGATAATCAGACATATGTATGGAATGAGCACTTGGCTAATGCGCTCTTTTGACGAATTACCCGACGATTTTGAGAAAAGTTAGATTCAATTTCAGTTCTAGGAAACCCTTATGTTTCAGATGCGACTTTCCCAGCCAGCACTGCTTCTCTACTGCTGCATTTAAATCATTCCAGTGGCCTTGGTTTCAGGAAGCTTGGCAAGAAAAACGAAGACGATTTGGCAAGATCGTTGCGCAACCTCGATAGGGTGGGAATTTTAACCATTCTTAATGTTAATTGAAAAAATGCAATGTGAAATTATACGAAATGATCGGTCCAAAATAGTATAAGAGCATTTACCTGGCAAAACTAGTTTTCCTTAAAGACTACTTTTGCAGACATTTGGTATCGAACTTCACGCTGTTGGAGTTGTTTATTTATCGCACGGTCAGATAGATAATGAGGCAGAAATTCTTTCCAATACATATGGATCAGAACGATATAGTCATTTTATTAGGCAATTTTGATTCTTCACTAAATTTATCCTGTGTACATTTTTAGTCTTCTCGGTAGTCCGACAACATTGGAAAAGTCTCCGGGTGGTTTAATTGAAGGAACACATGGCGAATATACATTGGAATACAAAGATGAACTTGCTAAAATTGTATGCGTTGCATCGTCTTCATTAAATCTAACCCTTTTTTCTTTTTATAGGTGTTTCTAATAGCCACTTTGATGCCCAATCGAGAGAATGATATCAACCGCAACTCGAAAAAGAAGCTAATTGCTAACAATTTTGTTTCAATTTTCTTCAATGAAAGTGGACGACCGTTCAAATTGGGATCTGTTTGTGGGCAGTTTGCTCACGTTACAATCGAGGTACGGATTTCTTAATCAAAAATCCATATGATGTTTAGGTTACACCTTGCGATTCCTCCAATGTTGTATTGACGGTCCACGCGAAGCCCGAAATTTCGTGTTGGCTCGCAATGAAAAAGGTTGTTCTCAATGACAAGTTAGTACCAATGGGACTGGCCAGCATGATTAAATAATTTTACAGATGTGCTAGTTCTTTTGTAAGGAATCTTGTCATTCGTGCCCAGCTGTCTGTCAACGTTTGGCGCTCAATGCAAGAAGACTGCAATAATCCATACATATCGAAAGGAGTGGATCGTCTTAGAAAGATACATGATATCAGAGATAAAATGATCTAGTTTATTGTTCATGTTTTGGCCAGTAGTTACCTCGCAAATAACGGGTTTTCCATTTCTGACAGTCAAGTGTGGATGTTAAAATATACTAATTTAATTTCTCTTTAAAGTTATGATTTTTATTAAATATATTTTACTAAGTTGTTGAATGTTTTTCTGTGTTGTAAAGCGCTACCATACCTCTAATACAGGGCAAAATAAGCCTTTGTAGAAAGGTACATGTTCGATCATTCTCCATATGCCTCTGCATTTTCTTTGATAAGACTGCGTAGTTTAAAATTCGTCACCTTTTTCCTAACAGTTTCGTCATTGCTTCAATTGAATAGAATATTTTTCGATCTTTGATATCACACTCAGTTTTTTTTAATATCTTGCGGTTACAGGTAATGGCTCGAAATATTGAAATTAAAGCTAAGGTAAATAGTCTGGATGATATTCTCAGCCTGGCCAAGTTGCTCTCAGGAAAGGTGAACTTTTGAGAAATTCAAACGCTGATTTTATGTTTAGGATGTCACTGTTCTGCAGCAACATGACATTTTCTACAACTCACCCAACGGAAGATTGAAGCTTCGAGATGTAACAGACAATGATAAGGTAAGATTCGTGGAGCTATTATCCACTATGCAGTTATTCACTGCAGCGAAAATGTGAACTTATCTGGTACAATCGTCCCGATTCATCAGGACCGAAGTTGAGCGAATACAACAAGTTTGACGTTTCGGATGACATGTTACCAGCATTGAAGGTAATCTGTTCCGTACTATAATCTATTATTTTCTATTTTTTAGCTTTCGTTAAGCAGCAGCATGGGTGTAAAAGGCGAAGTGAAGAAGACCAGATACCTTATTGTACACGAGCAGACAAGAATACATGTGGACGATGTAGAAAACTTGGGGCACTTCATGGAGCTAGAGGTAATTATAGTCTTCCATCAATATCTTAATTTAAAATATTTCAAGGTATGCCTAACACCGGAGCAGTCAGTTGAAGAAGGAGAGGAAATTGCAAGACGGATTCAACAGGCACTGAAAGTATCAGACGAAGATCTCCTAACCGGTGCCTATGTTGATATGTAATCGCCAGTAACTTTAATCACGTTGTTAACTTGTTTTATATTTATTAAATATCGTGAACAGTCGGATTTTCAGTTTTAGATACATACATACAAGCAATAACCAAGTTCAAAGGTTAGGTAAAAATAATCATAAAAAATTAAAGCAAAGTAAAAACACACAAATAGTACCATCTAAGCTCCTCTTCCGGAGACAGCGTGTACGATTTCTCGCACAATTCCTTCCTGCTTTTCCTTATCGCCAGTGGTTTCAACAGTTCTGAGATCTCCCATAACCTGAAAAATAAATAGTATTTGGGGCACAGAAGTAACAAAACCTTCTTGGTCTTGCTGAAATAGATTTCATTGATTGTAGAACGCATCTTTGATTCTTGGTCCTATAAGCAGAAAATATATTTACTACAAAAAGGTGTAGTCCACCTCAATCATTCGTCCAATGTTTACCAGATGACTATTTTGCTCATTAAGGGAACAATCCTGCTCGAGCTAAAGGCTTACAATTAGTCACATCAAGGCGCACATATTACCTGTCTTGTGAGAGATCCTCCTAAATTCATTAGGCCACTTCCAGGTTTGTTTGTTTGTAGCCATAGCATAAGCGTGCTAGTTAATTTGTAATGAGCAAGACGACCACTCTAAAAGTAAATATTGGAAAATATTTAAGAGAAATTTCGGATAAAAAATATTCAAGAGAAATTTCGGATAACCCAATGACATTTGATCTTCCACGATGGAAAACACGGCATTACAGTGAAAAACATGTCAATATCACGAGCCATAAAAGTTGCATAGTTTTTAGCAATCAAAAACATTAATTTGAATCCTTAATCGGATAAACTAACCCTTTCAGTTATCTCAACGACGTGAATTGAGTCCCATCCTCCTTGAATGGCTTTCGCTCCATCTCCCATCTGAATTACTTAAAAGTTTAACGCATATGAGAGAAAACAATACCTTCTTAATCAAAACCACGCCGGCGAAGCCATGATCCAAATCCCAGAAATAGACAGAGGATACACCACCCTCAAAATACATGTCCCGGTAACTCTCGAAGGCAGCATTGGCTTCGATTTCCAATTTACGAAGTTTTTCCGAAGGTAGTTGGGGATCATCGATTGCGGGATCAAAGGTGTTAGTCCATGGAGACCTAAATTAGTAGATTTGACCAGCGACAACATAAAATAACAAGTTTTACGTTAAGATAGAGTACATTGATAGTATGCAAAATATTAAACTCGAGATAGTAAGTATGCAAACGAGGCGGCAAAACATTGATCGAACCTACCGGTAACTATCGCCGTCTCTGTTGTAATCGCACATAATATATTCTTTCCCCGTTTCGCGATCCTTGGCCAGCTTCAATGGATGATCGACCGCGCCTGAAAAAAATCAGTATTTACTTCACAGAACGGAACATACTCAGCAAATCATCACAGAGAGAAGGAACTAGGTCGATCAAATCAACCAAGTTTTTGTCACATTGTTGCGGTGGCAAACGTCTCATCAAATCCAATGCGCAGTCCAGTTGCTGGTCACTCTGAACAACGAATATTACAATAATTAGAGTGTTAGCAGGCTTACCATGATGGGTAGGATCAGAATGAGAGCCTAAATACTAATATTACCAAAACAGAAATTTAAAAAATATAAGTTAGCACAAGCACTTAACAATATCGATTTCACAAAATAAAGTGAATCACCGTCTGCATGTACTGGCGGCATTTTCCACGCACTGAGTTTTAAACACCATTAACGGATCCTTCAAAGACTATGAACACCTTTATCTAGTTCATTTGTGTTGCGTTAGAAAAAATCTCAATAAAAAAGACTATTATATAATTAGAAAGTAAACCGCAGCTGGGCAGAAATCGTACGTTACACAGCACACTGGTGTGAAACTAAATACTAGGAGCGTCGAGAATATTGTACGAACCAGTCCTTTATAATTTAAAATTTGAGAATTTCAGAAATTTAAATCAGGTCAAGTTGTTAACATTTTAACTGCTAGCTGGGATTTTCCCACTAGTGGGAAACTGTTTTAAAACGTATGTGTTATCTTTGACGAGAAAAGGGCTAACGACTATAAAATAATGGGTTTTCCAGGCTTGAACAGCTGTATTATACTTTTGAAACTTTCCAAGAGCAATTAATTTTGCCTAGTCTGTCTTATTGTTAGAAAGATGCTCTTTCGTTTGAACCTATTTTTATCACGTCACTTTATGTTCTTTATGGTTTTTTGTTCAACATTTGTGTTGTTTTTTGACCGTAGCCGAAAAGTAGCTAAAGCAACCAAAAACATATTCTCCTTTAAAAGGTCTTTCTATTGATATGGGTAAAATCCACATACATTTTTGGCCTTTTGGACTATAAGCTACAATCTTTAATCAATTTTAGCGTCATTTCACGTCACATAAAATGTTACTTAACGTTACTTACTTGTTTCCCAACTATAAACTAGAAAATTGCATCAAATGAAACGTATATGAGGGTGCGTTTTGCCGCATCCATTTTAATAAGTCCCATTCTGCGAATTTGTATCTTTTGTGCAAATTTATGAACTATCAGGCCACTATTTCTGATATTATTGCTTCTTATCAGATAATAACGGGCCCACATATTCGCTGAATTCTGTTATTTCTATCTTGAAACCATCGGCTTATCGCTATTTAAATCGTCGTTATTTTCAGCTTGCTGGTTGTTTCACAGTCCAAGATTCGTGGAAACTTGAGGCAGTTCAAAACACTTGGGCAAAAACGTGAGTGATACAATTGACCCAATTTATGGTGCAAGTCGTCTAAAAGATCTATTGTTTCATGATCTGTAGTTATATCAGCTCTCCTTAGAGTGGATGAAAGCAAGCTATTGGGAGATTATATTATTAAAAGAGCGGTACTGTTGCGTTAGTCACATTGAAGAATGGAGTGATCTGCCGATTCCATTAGATGGTCTAAAATAACTCTAAACCTGCGGAACTAAAAGTGGCTTTTTTGCAAAAAGACTTTCTATCTGCTGACGAAAGCACTCACATTGTCAGTGACGGAACAGGTGCAAACATTGAACCATTTGTTTTTGCTACACAGTCTTAGCTCACAGAATTTCTTTCAAACTGTTTTCACTTTATATGAATATGTTCTTTGATATTCTCTTTTATGTCTAGTGGAGGACTGTGGAAATGAAAAAAATGATCTTGTTAATCATGCAGCAGTTTACAGCGTGTCTTTTGAAATATGTGTCGTTGACAAAAAGTTGCGTGCACTTTCTTTTGAACTTTGATATCAACATAGCCTACCCGCCCCGCAGAAGCGGCGCTTTCACTTATAGCTCATTTTATGACAAGAGTATACATCTATTGGTTTAGCTTCATTTATTTTAGGAGCATTCTCCTCCAACCAAACGGTCCAACGGATACTCTGTTACTACTGCCAGAATGTCTTCCACCGAGTTGAATTTAACCACAGAGAAGATTGCCATTTTGGATTTTGGAGCTCAATATGGAAAGGTATAATCATATAGAAATAATATTAATTGTATGTGGTTCTACAGGTTATTGACAGACGTGTGCGTGAACTTCACGTGTTGTCAGAGATGTTTCCTTTAAAGACAAGCGCCAGTGAAATCTTGTCTCATGGTAACATCAGGTTGGTAATGGAGCTACTTTTATTATCCACGTGAACTATTTTTGTATTGGGTTTCTTATTATAGGGGCATCATCATTTCTGGAGGGCCTAACTCAGTCTATGCCAGTGGCTCGCCTCAAGTTGACCCCGCAATCTTTACATGTGGGCTTCCAGTTTTGGGAATCTGCTATGGATTTCAGGTTAATTATCTAAAATCAAATAACTACTAATCGTTATACCAAATACAGCAACGATGCTTAATCGTTCTGTATAATTATTGGATGATTGTATAGCAATAAGTTAATGAGCTCCGGAACGTTTTGTTTTGTCATTGTATATAGTCTTGAAATTTTACAATCTTCATATGGAGAGATATTATTTATTATTTGTGAAAATACATTTATCATCTTGTTTTAGCTCATGAACAAGGCTCATGGTGGTTCGGTAACTCGTGAGCACGTCAGAGAAGATGGACAGTGTGATATCAAAATTGACAACTCATGTGATTTGTTCTCCACTTTGAATACCAAAGAGAAGGTTCGTGTATAGTACTATCGTTATTTTATTACTTTACATAGTTAGGTTCTTCTGACACACGGTGATTCTGTCTCAGCCGAAACTGTTGCTCCCGGATTCAAAGTTGTTGCCACAAGTGGAGGCCATGTAGCAGGTATTGTATATAATTCTTAGCACACTTTAATTTTAATGTTTATAACGTTAGTGTTCATAGCAATCCTCTTTAGGAATTGCCGATGAATCCAAACACCTCTACGGTGTGCAGTTCCATCCAGAAGTAGATTTGACCGTTAATGGAGAGAAAATGTATGTTGATATTTTGTCGTTGCAATAACTTGTCTTTTTGTTTAGATTCTCAAACTTCCTGTTTAAAATCGCTAAGTGCTGTGGCAGTTACACTATGGTTAGCCGAGAAGAATCCTGCATCGCAGAAATTCGAAGTGTTGTTGGAGACAAAAAAGTGTTGGTATGTTTTAGTGCTCTGTATAATTTTATGGAATTAATTTAGGTGATGGTGTCTGGCGGTGTTGACTCCACTGTCTGTGCCGCACTTCTCCACAAGGCTTTGGGATCCGCTCGTGTAACTGCAATTCACATTGATAACGGTTTCATGCGGTGCAACGAAAGTGATGCAGTCACCGAGAGTCTTAATGCTTTGGATCTGAAAGTTCACAGTTAGTTTGCTGATAGATAGTTAAATCCATTCCATCTTAGGATTCAATTGTGCGTTCGATTTTCTAAACGGAACTATTAACGAAAATAAAGGAGTAGATCTACCACTGGACAAAACCGTGGATCCTGAGGAGAAGCGACAAATTATCGGGAACACCTTTATCCGAGTTAAAGATAAGATTATGGCAAAGGTTTGTTTGAGAAACTTTAACTTAGTTTAAAGCACATTTTCAGCTAAATTTGGATCCCGCTGAGTATTTCCTCGCCCAAGGAACTTTGAGGCCAGATTTGATTGAGAGTGCCAGTGCACTGGCCAGTGGACACGCTGATACCATAAAGACGCATCACAACGACACGGAGCTAGTCAGACAACTTCGAGCTGCGGTATATTACGTGTCCTTGTCGATAATGCGGGGTTCTCAAACGGGCCGGCCCGAATTTTTGTACTGCCATTGAAAGTTTCAAACACCTGAAAGCACCCAACGCATTGCGTATGTTTGCCCGGGCGGGTCCATTTTGAGAATCCCGCGAAAATGTATACATAATCATCTAGGTGTGCAAACCTAGATTCTCACATATCTCATGTGATAGTATTATCCGTTTATTCGTGCCGTTGACAGGGTTTCATTCAAATGTGTAACTTTACTCAAACGAATTACACTTTTAAATGGACAGCCGGTCATTGCGAACGGTCCCTGCAAACGGCGCTTAAAGTATTGATGTTAATGCGGACCATATAAATACTATTTACAGGGTCGTGTCATCGAACCACTAAAGGACTTCCACAAGGATGAAGTCAGAGAGCTCGGAGCCTCCCTGGGTCTTCCTGAAGATATTGTTCAGAGACATCCCTTCCCTGGACCAGGATTGGCTATTCGTATGTTGTGCGCCGAGGTTGGAATTTTCCAAAATTGGAAACTGATCAATAAGTGTTTCAGAAGCCTTTCAAGTGCGCGGATTTCGATTCCACTCATGAACAACTGAACATCCTGGTTAATCTGGCACAGCCTCAAGTGGACGAAACCGGAATTATGTACAGAGAAAAGGTGAGTGACCATTGTTGGTGAATAATAATAATATTTACTCATTTTTAGATATTGAAAATATTAGAAGATTGGGGAGTCAATTGTCTACAAAATCAACCTTTTGCTATGTGCGCTACTCTGTTACCAATCAAAACAGTCGGAGTTCAAGGAGATAGCCGGTAAAACAGTTTTCGTAGATTTACCATAATAATTATATTTGATAGGTCCTACTCTTACGTAGCTGCACTTTCAACAGATCAAAGACCAATTCCATGGACTTATTTGGCCAAATATGCCCAGATTATTCCAAAGTTAATGCACAATATTAACAGGTACATATTAGAAATTTGAAACATACGAGAAAATTATCAAACGTATTTACGAAGATCTTGATTTCGTAGTTAAACCACACTTCGTTTCAGGGTTGTGTACGTGTTTGGTGATTCCGTCAAGTTTCCTGTTCTTTCTATTACTCCAACGCATCTGGATACATCAACAATTGAGAAATTACAGAAGGTTAGCTTATATGTCATATAAACCGTGCTAATAATTCATTCAGGCGGACAAACTTGCTACAGACATCCTATTTGGTGGCTTACCTAATCAGCAGGAAAATGCTTCGTTAGTAGACTGTAGCAGAAAAGTCCAGCAGGTTTGTATGGTTACGTTCCTCGTGTGAATTCATCCTTTTAGATGCCCGTAGTAATGCTGCCGGTCCATTTCGACAGGGATCCCCAGACCACTCCAGCCTCATATCAGCACTCCTTTGTGGTCCGTCCATTCATCACCTCAGACTTCATGACTGGTGTTGCCGCTATTCCAGGACAGCATATTCCCGAGGAAGTAAGTCGGCGATAAATTTATGCAAATGTATACAACATATACGTGTGCAAAATGTATGTTGCTGTAAAAATGTAAGAAGGGATTACGTAACTGAAGGTCAAAAACGCAACATTTGCTATATTTGCTGTTTGACCTACGGTCAGGGTGGAATATGACCGTGGCCGGCCATAAATCTGCTGGAATCGAGCCAAAATAATAAATCTGCGTTTTTTAAAACTTTTTAGTTGGAATAAATGTGCACATGAGTGTTGGGTGGCTAGATCTTCCCCTCCCCTCCAAGTTTCTAAAAAAATAATGAAAATGAAAAACTCATTCGAAAAATTATCTATGCTCTAGTCGATTTATGGTCTTCTATGAACGGCTATAGAAGTTATAAAAAAAACACGGTTATGGCAGGCTTTTGAAATCCGCCCCCCTGCCTACGGGCAGGCTAGCAGATTTCAATGGCCGGCATAGCCCGGTTTTTTGGAGAATAAATACACTGAATCATAGATATTTTTCAGCTACAATTTTTCGATTTTTTTAATTATTTTTTTGGAAACTTGGAGGGGAGGGTATGATCTAGCCAACCAACACTCATGTGCACCTTTTCAACTGAAAAGTGTTAAAAGACGCAGATTAATTATTTTGGCTCGATTCCAACAGATTTATGGCCGGCCATCCGCCAGCCTGCCTACGGTTGACACATATTTCCGAGAGGTACTTCTTGGGGTGTTCGTTAGGATTTTGGTTAAAACCAGGCCTGGCGTAAACGTTTGCTAAGAAACAATTGCGGACCTCCCACCCGTTTTGTAGAATGTAAATATTTCGCGGCTACCCTACACTTGCTGCCGATAGGTTGAAAAAACACTCAGCAGTGTTTCGCGTACGGAATTTAGGATACGGAGCATAATTGTTTCTGTGAAATCACTTTTAATTCTAAAGGTCGCCTACGCTCCCATCCAATGATCCGATTACCAACGTAGCCAAATAAATTATCACATAATTCCCAAGTAGTTACCCTGGTGGTGATAAAGATGAAGATATTATCAAATAAAGAAATACGCAACCCTGGTGGTGAAGTATACCTAAGCTAATCCCCGAAACCTCCTCAAAATGGATTTCGTCCCCTTTTATCTATTTCGTTTTAGACGGTTACCACAATGGCTGAAAGTATCCGACAGAATGTTTGTGGTACTTCGCGTGTCATGATCGATCTCACCGGCAAACCTCCAGGAACCACCGAATGGGAATAAGTATATTGTTATAGTTTAGGATATTACTGTTGTGCTTTAATTTGTCAGAATGTTGCCATGTTTTTTTTTCAATTTATCCCGGTTAACTTACTCCCGTTACTCCTGAGCTGAAATACCACATATCTTCTTGATTTTAAATAGTGTTTGTGAATAAACATTTAGCGATTTGTACTTACTTTTTCTTCTTATAATAAGAAAATATATTTGATGGAAAACGCACTACTGCCGCGATTATGAAAAGTGCGCGGTGTGTTCATTAATCACTTGCCTTGGCCGGAAAGTTTGATAAAGCTGTCTTCTTTTCGATGGAAGACAATAGTCCTGGTAATCAGAGAATAATTTTTCTAAGAAGGCCTGGTATGTTAACCAATTAAAGATACTAGCTTGCAAATGCATAACAAAATCTCCTCCAAATAAACAAGAACAATTCTCGAAACTAAAATTAAACTGTGTTTATAGTATTGTTTTCTTAATAACATTTCAGTAAATATTTTTTATACTATGTAATACAGGCGAGAACAGTCCTCCTTCCGTAGACTGTTTTAGCTGCGAACCTTGTCATGATCCACTTCCGAATGAGCTAAACCCCGGCCAATGTATTGTAAGGACACTATTCCTGTCTACTGATCCAGCACAGGTAGTTATTTCATAAAGCATAATAACAACATAATATAATAATAATAATAATATATTTTTATTATTAGCGATGCCGTATGAACACTTCAACAGGCGTTGACTACCTATCACCTTACGAACCCGGAGAACTTGTCGATGGATTGGAGGCTATTGGAATTGTAGAGGTATTTTTATAGTAACTAAATATTAAATAATCAAACTTTACAAACAATATATACAATAAAAATAAGAACTACTTTTATTACATATGAATCGTATGTGAAATATGTTTATAACACTTTTTACAGAGTGTAAGTGATATATGTACTCTAAATGTTGGAGATGTGGTAACCTCATGTGCTCATTTATGGCCATGGACTAAGAGGTTTATAGCGGATGCAGTTGATCTTGTTAAGGTTAGCAACTAGCAATTTAAACATCAGAAGTATTAAATATCAACTGAATATAGAAAACATGGGCGCTACTTTTTTGATGCAGTGAACAAAATCCCGTTTTGCTGAAGCTACCTACTAATCCCTGTTAATTCCTTGATGCAGCCCTTCATAAGTAAGCAAATCGTTACTCTATTTATAGTATCATACTTTTGTTACATTCATACATCTTTCTAAACACAGCACTGTGAATCCGACGTACCTGCTAGTACCCTGAATTCGCACACTGGCCGGACGTGGTTAACGTTTACGTAGTTTGCCAGTACCAACAAGGAGCGGCAAAATGTTTTGCCAGCCTTTAAAACTATCGCTTGCTGTTACTAGAAATGGCGTCAGTTTGCTAGAAAAAGTTACAGATTTTGCTCTTAACTAAAACATCAATTCGAAAAATATTTTTATTTGATAGAGAACGAAGGTCCCAAAGTTGGCCAAAATGTTATCTATAGGCAGCATTTTCCGCTCCTTGAGTAGTAGGCTGAAGCCAATGATGATGACACAAAAAGTTGCTAAGAACAAAAACTTCATGAGAAGTGATAGCTAAACCTTAGATTCCCAGGTTGATCTACCCACTGGCTTTTCTCCTTCTGTTATTTTATCATGTGTGGGCTACTCCGGAATGACAGCTCTATTGGGAATACGGAAAAAAGTAAGAACAAGCTTATTAATACCATATTACTATTATCTTTATTATAGGGCCTCATTCAACCGGATAGACCTCAGACTATGGTTATTTCAAGTGCGGCCGGGAGTTGTGGATCACTAGCTTGTCAGGTAAAACTTTTTGTTTATTCTGGAACTAGACCCGGAGTACGGTATTATAAGAGCTGGAGTGGCTAAAAATAGCGGAAGAACAATCTAAATCGTAAATAAAACTTTATAACACCGCTTCTGCTTATAGTTTCTAAGCTTATTAGTTCAGATAGCTAGGATTGAAGGTTGTACAACTGTGATTGGAATATGCGGCTCGCAGGAAAAGTGCGACTATTTGGTTAGTTAGATAGCAGACATTTTGCACGGGGTTCTAAACATTTTCCCGGCCCGGCCCCCTTTTGAGAGCCAGCTTTTTTTACGAGAGTAAGGGAATCGTAAAGTTTCGGTCGTACCAAAAGAATCGTGCACTAGCCGGCTTCTAAATTACGCAAGACAGTAAATGGATTATGAGTTCTGTTTGGAATAATTAAACAAACTATTCAGCTAATTCTATTTTATTAAATCCACAACTTTTGTAGGCCCACCAAGTTTGTAATAAACTTTGTAATAACCAGAATATTTCTGCTCCCGACCCGTTACCCAATAAGTCGGCGCAGTCCTTTAATATCTATTGGTTTTAGAAGAATGAGCTTGGAGTTGATGGTGCTATAAACTACAGAACTGAAGCTATTAGTGAGCGATTGTCGGTTTTGGCTCCCGATGGAGTTGACATCTACTTTGATAATGTGGGAGGATTTGTCAGTGACTCTGTTATTCAAAAGGTACGGTAGAATCGAAATTAGGACCTCCGGGCCAGTGCAATGGGGACATATTTTTGTGAACGACCCGGACTGGCCTTACTTTAAAAAAAAGATAACAATGTACAACATTCATTAAGAAGTTTGAACATTATTTATACAGTCAGTACGGTTAGCTGAAAAGTTGCCTATAACCACGACGTCAGCAACGGCCCGGGTAACATCAGAGTTAAATATTTTTAAACTTTTCGGCCTTAAAACCATGCATTCGAACAGTTCGGCCGAAAAATCAGAAGTGTTCTGGATTCCGGATCTTATTCGGATTTTTGCTCTTAGCCTTTGGCTATTCTGGAGAAACCTGGCCGGCCCCCAAGTCTTTACCAATCCTCCTTTCAATCTCATAATTGTTCTTAGATGAATGTTGGTGGCCGAGTTATCCTTTGTGGACAAATCGCCGTTTATAACACAGATCTGCCATATCCACCACCAATTCCACAAGAAACACAACAAATTATTAGTGAACGACAAATACAAAGGTTAGTTAAGAAGAAGCACAAAGGTTAAACAAGGACAAGACTAGCGTTGGGAAAGGACGACACATTTCCAACAACTTTCGGTCCCGGCCGGTCCGCTGAATTCCCAATTCTGCAATAGGCTAAGCAATGGGCCCGCAATTGGCAAGTGCGGTTCCACAAGGCCTCCGGTTTTTAAAAGTTAATAACAAATAATTAATTCCAAAAGTCTACCTCGTCGTGACAAATTTAAAAGAAAGGTTGTTTTCTAGTTAGAAACGCATACAAAAAAGAAAACTAGCTAAAACGAAAAGAATCAGTTGGGCGTGTCGGCTTTTGCGTGAACAAGCCGCTGGACGAACCCATTTTGTCAAGGTGGTGCGCATCGGTACCGATCCGAGCCGCCCATCTCTAGTCTAAACTATC
The DNA here is from genome assembly GCA_034691345.1 of Phasmarhabditis papillosa. NCBI lineage: Eukaryota > Metazoa > Nematoda > Chromadorea > Rhabditida > Rhabditidae > Pellioditis > Pellioditis papillosa. The sequence continues at coordinate 6,789 of JAQGAV010000131.1, read as the reverse complement.
GAAAGTAAAATAGTCAGATACTAAGTTATATGTTAAATGTTACAGAGAAAGGTACCTAGTTCTTACCTACAAAGATGAAATGGACGCAGCTGTAGCACAGTTATCTACATGGCTACAAGAAGGACGGCTTAAGGTAAATAGAAAGTTAATTTAAAGGTAGTCAACAAAACCAACTTAAGCCAATAAGTAAAAACAAACAAAAACTATCATAAAACAAAACCACGTCGTCTCCTGAAAAAGAACCTTACAACCAGAGTTTAAGCCGAAAAGGTTCCCACAATGATAAATGCAATATTAACACTAGTGCACATTATGGAACCAAATTGGATAATTGCGTCCAAGTCGAAATTGGTAATTACGTCGATTCTGTGATTACGGAACCGGCATACCTGTCGAAAAGTGCGGGCCCAGTCGGGCCAGGCCGGGCCGGGCCGACATTTTGAAGAATTGAGAAAGCCCGGGCCGGCCGGCCCGACTCGGAAAATTTGAGTCTGCGGGCCGGCCCGTAACATGTATGGGAACTGGACAGATATCCAGGGCGAAGTGATTGCTAAACTAATGATCGGATGTAACCGAGCTCTCTTATGAGTTAGCTATGCTTACTAGGTAGCTTATTGTTAGATAGAGAGGCAATATTGCTAGCTGCCCGACTTGAAATCCACGGGGCGCCAACGACTGCAGTAGGGTTAAAAAATGTGCCCCTTTATAAAAGTAAACGTAATTTCTGTCAGAAACGACTGAACCAATGTTTCCCAAACACTGAATGTGACCAATAATTATTTATTGTTTACAGGTTCGAGAAACCATCTATGAGGGTTTGGCTAACGCTCCACAGGCTTTTGTAGACATGATGGCCGGCAAAAACATTGGCAAAATGGTTGTTAAAATATAGAGAAAATATTTTATTTCTATCTATTTACCTTATTTTTTAACAAATTCCTAATTACATACAAGCCCTATAAAAGTAGCATTTCGGGTTCAACTGGAACATTGTAGAACTATTTCATCTGGCAATCCTACAGTATTTTATGTCAAAGAAGCGCGGTATTAAAAATATATTCGAATATTGATTGGATTTCTTAAAGTTGATGTACTGTCGCAGCTATAATTCTACCGTATTAAAAAATATTAAAAAAGAACTACAATATTTTGGGTCTTCCAGTAAAAACAGCCAAAAAGGCGATTACTCAGTTGGAAATAGTTCTAATTCTGACGGATATGTTTTCTGGGAGTCCCAACATTTTACGGAAAATATTACATCAAATGAAATGAAATGTAGTTTTTAAGAATATTTTGGGCTATGTGTTTTAATCAACAACAATTCCCTTTTCAAGTTTGTGATAATGTTTCTATTACAAAAATATCGCTAGTCTTTCTCGTTTCGCTAATGCATTGCCCCTCACATTATTGTACATAAAATAATAAATATGACGGTGAATATGACGCGTTATAGATTTGCAACTCAACCCGGCCCAATCCAGTATTGAATGTTATTTACAAACTTCTGCTCTTAACCCATTTATTACTGGTTACTAAAAAAGTTCAACCTTATTTTTACAGTTTCGGAAGTTGGTTAGCCAACGTTCAGCATATTCAATAAACTTTCGAGATTCAGTCAATCATTTATTAACTTATCGACCTCTAACTGTCCAGAGTATTATAGAACGTTTGCCGACTGTAAAACAAAGGCTCATATACAATCGAGCCAACTAGAACGAGTCCTAGTCTCCCCTCCTCTCGTATACATGATGACCAAACGTTTGCACATTCAACAAACTTTTGGGCTTCAGTCCATAATTTAAAAAGTGTCCGGTCCTCAACTGTCCAGTCAAAAACAACTATAGTTGTTAATCAAGTCGATTTCAAGTTTTTCAAGTTTTTTTATAATCAAGCTAAAAATTATTTGTTATTCTATATATTTGTTTTAAAACATAGATTATATAGGGACCTATCGATATGTAATGAAATAAGTTTTCAAAGTTTCCTTATTTTTAAAATAATCGACTTCTTAAGCCTCAAAAAACTTGAAAATTTCAAGTTCAAGTTTTTCAAGTTTTTTGCCAGTTTAAAGGCAAAAATCTTAAAAATAACTAAAGTTTGAAAACTTGTTTTATTACATGTCGATTGGTCTATGTTTAATCTATATTTTAAAACAAAAAATATAGAAAAACAAATAATTTTTAGCTTGAATATGAAAAAAACTTGAAAAACTTGAAATCGCCTTGATTAACAACTCTACTCAATAGCCGCGAAGCAAAATATTGCACGGTAAAAACATCAATAATTAAAATGAAAGGATACTCAATAACTCTGCTGGGGTACGTTTTTTTCCATATAATAAACATTGAAATAAAGAATATCATGAAACTGAATAAAGATATCCAGAACACACAGCGCATTGTCGGCTGTCCGTTCTGGACTCGTTTCGTTCTCACTACACTTCGTTCTTGTTGCTTTTGCGAGAATGTCTGGTAGTTTTGCGATGTTGGTCAACCATTTTAGTTCTTCGATCAAACACAGTGCTACTAACCAATTTCCTTATCATTTTCCTCTGAGTAACCACCAGGCGTAGTAGATCTACATTGGTATAATATATTATTTAATGATCTGCTAAATAAAACCTAAAATATATATTCCCTCCTGGTTTGAAACGTTGCTATGATATTTGTTTCAGATTTCATACCAGATGTCAAAGTCATTCTCCAGTATCTAATATTGGACTTCTGGAACGCTTTTAAGGTTTATTTTCTGTGGTGGCCTAGTGGTTGGAAGCTTCGCCTCATAAGCTAGAGATCGATGGTTCGAATCCCCCCAAAGAAAGAATTCTTGCACATTTGTTCTGGTTTGCCGCCTCCACTCCCTGGGTGCTGTGATATTAGGTCCCATTTCATATGGTTCCCTCGTCTCACTTCTTCACTCCAAATATCTGTGATCTCGCTTTTCGTAATATAAGCAAATTTTAAAACTTAAAAACGGGCTATGAAGTGGAGTTAGCCTTTGACACACTGGACAATATTTCTTTTAACAACATCAGACATTATCAGTGTAGTACATTATTTTTCTGTACAAATTTATATTTATGATACAAATATTTGTCTCAGACTATATTTCTGGTCGATTTTATACATTAGTTTTTTTGGATGTTTTAATTTTCAACGAAACCACTTCGAGTCCAATATGGATAACATGTTATGTATGAAAAGGTGAAGATGAACACCTATAGAAGTAGACATATGGCCTTTTCAATCAAAAAAGACTGCCCATTCGAACGAGATGCACTCGATCCTGCATTATTTTTGTCTACAATATGTCTTGAAATCATCAAGAACAATGAATATACCGCATTTTATAATAAAAAATAACATAACACTAAAGTTGTGGACAAACTTTGTATGAAGTGTTGATGACTGAATATCATATGGTTAACCCATTGTTGTCGAAGAAAAAATTGTTCAGTGCAAATAGAAAAGTAGTTACTCTATCAGAGCAGGTACATACTTTTTTAGTTTCAAACAACTGTTAGATCTCAAAATAAATTAAAACCCATGTCTTATATAGTATAATTAGCTCAGAACAGTTCTATAGACCAGTCAGAAGTGTTTATTAGTTATACTTCTTAAACTACATTATGTTATTCAAGCTGTATGTTGAGGTCAACTTTCGTTCAATGGAAAGCAAATCCTCAATTGGTTATTGATTATCTGCTTTAATGTTATTATATTAGTTGTTTCTATATTTATGTTAGATACATTTATTTAAATGATTTTATTATTAATAGTGATCAACTATACCTTGCAAAGGTCTTGAATTCTCAGGTTAGAATAATTATTTGGCAGAAATTGAACATCGAACGGTAAATATGAATCCTATTGGGTAGTACATATTGTTACTGGTAACGGAGTATATTATACAAACAGATTGCCTAAGTACACTTTCTTATATAAAGGATCCAATATATAATATTTAATAAAAAATTGTCAGTCAAGTTATATCTCTTAGTATAGACTGGAACAGAAAACTAGAAAGGAATAGAATTTGACGATCGGCGAATACTGCGAAAATCAGTAATCGTGCCGTCTACTTCAAACAAATATTACAAAAATACTGCTGACATTTTATAAAAAAAAGTAGTTTCTAACTGACTTTGTAAACCAAGTGTAAACAAACATTCACACACTTTCTGTATTATTTTAGTTAGGTATAATAAAATTTTAATGAATATACAAATTATATATTTATATTTCCAAAGTCAATTTAATAAGTTGACCAAAGTAAACAAAATACATTATTTATCCTAGAAACAAAAGAAGCACCAGAAATTATTTAATCCAAGTATCGTTATTGTGAGGAAATTGCCTTGGCCCCACCTACACAAGTGTGGGCAAATGCGTAGTCATTTGAACCCCGCCCATTAAACCGCGCACCATTTGCTCATTAGATTAGAGTATTTAGAAGTTAAGGTGAACAAACAGAATAAATTTATTTTGTAAATAAGATTATATAATACATAATAATACTTTATAGATGAATGGCTAACGTCGAATAATAATACGGAGCTATATATCAAACGGTTGCATATTTTAAAAGCTGTATAGTTGCCAAAAAAGAAAAAAATATGTTCATGAGATAGCCAATAACTAACTTTTCTAATGTTTTGTACTACTTCGGTTATAACAAACAAAATTTACAAAGTTGTCAAAAACCTTTTTTTTCGTGTAACTTCTTCCAGAATGAAAATAGTAGAGAAATTATTGCAAGTTCCATTCCGTTAAATTTTACTAAGAGTACACTTTAAATTTAACAAGCTACTTTATTTTATACAAACTATAGTATTATGGTTGTTGTCGTTATTTTAGACAATTAATAGCCTAATGTATTTTAGTTTATTAAGATTAAGGTCTCTGATAATAGCGGTCATTACTAAATAACTGGTACTATTACATAGCAGAAAATTATAGAGACTTGTTTAATTTCTGTAGAAAGATGGAACATAGCCAAAAGGTAAAGGCGGAGACAGCGTCGCCGGCGAAGAGAATGTAATTTACAGCAATAGCAAGGCAAGTCTCTCTTATAAGATATATAGAGAAAAAAGGACAAAAATATGAGACATAGATCCTACAATTGTCCTTACTGTAAAGCCGGAGAAATGAAAACACATGAAATAATCTTTTTTGTGGATTACTATTTGTTACATATACTAATTAAGAGATATAGAGAAAAAAGGACAAAAATATGAGACATAGATCCTACAATTGTCCTTACTGTAAAGCCGGAGAAACGAAAACACATGAAATAATCTTTTTTGTGGATTACTATTTGTTACATATACTAATTCAGCTAGTTCATCGGTAACTAACAAAGTAAGTAAACTTTATTGAAATTAGCAGGGTGCTAATGGTGTTGCCTATTTCTTGGTGTTTCTTTCAACTAACAATAACAGTTAAATAGTCTCAAGTATGATTGCCATTTCATAAATATTAATATGATCCCAAAGGTTCTACAAGATAAAGTAATATAAATGCATATAGTAGTTAAAATCTTTATTTTATTAATTCATAACCCTTTTTATTCTAACTTGACGGTTTTTTTCTTCAAAGACTACAACTGCTAACACAATAGATACAGCGACCAGCAGAAATACAAAGTCTGTAAGGCAAGGTTAGTAATTATAAGATTACCTAGTAGTATTTATTGTAAGGATTATGTTGCTATGATTTTAAAGTATATAATAGTGCAGTGATTATTGAACAATAAACTTCTATACCCCAAACTAGTAAACCAGAACTTTAAAGTTACTGTATATCTTTACTTTTATAATCTTATTGATTATCTTACCGAATACGTTTTCTTCTTTTTCTAACTTGACGGTTTTTGTCTTCAAAGTCTTTTCTGCTTTAGAAGCTTTTAATTTAGATAAGTGTTCTGTCCATTGATCGTACTGTTTTATTAGGCCAACTGCATTTTTCTCAATGCCCGCACCGTCACCATTCCATTGAACGGCTGCAAAGAAGGTAAATAAAGAAAATTAGTTGAATTGAAAATTAAAAGAATTATTTGATAGTATTTACTAATATAAATATAACTAAAATGAAAGTTGGAACTATTTTCGCATTTCGTCTAGTGATCCTATATGAAAAATAGTTCCGATCAGTGCCCTAGACTCGTCAGTAGGACAATCACTGAAAACTATTAAATAAAGTAATATTTAAAATTAATTAGAATTAGAAGTTATTTAATTAATATATATTATATTTACTAACGTACATTATTGGAATTACTACTACTTATAGCTGACAATACTCTTTTACAACTTCTCTTTATAGGAAAAGAAGGTCTAACGTTAACATATTCTATATGTATTAGAATAATACATTAATTTATGTATTCAATAAATATTATACTCACCAAAGGCTTGTAGAATCTCTTGAGAGAAGATATCGAGTTTAGGTGGGAAGTTTTCCAAAGGAGTAAACGAACCAGCACTTCTAAAGGGTTTTACTGTTCCAGATATTCCTCCAGTTATATTCTGTTTACAAAACTTATTGAAAGAGAAATCACTTATTTAAATATAAAGGTAACCGCTTAGATGACAAATAATTATATTCTATCATTAAGTCCATATTTTATAATGCAAGGGATCCTTATTACCTCCGTAATACTTCATTCCAAAACTCTTCTGCTTCCTTGTAATAGCCATTTTCATTCCTGGCACTTCAAGATTTTCATTAAAATCTTTAAAAAGTATCTTATTTATAATATTATTTTGTTACCAATATGAAAATAATTATT